>LUCG01216444.1:0-15394 GCA_001633085.1 Carthamus tinctorius | reverse complement strand
TGCACAAGCCGGGGGTCTTCACGCAAACAACCAAAATACTCTTTTTGGGGTAGAGGTCAGGTTTGCCTACATCTCATCTCTCAGACCCTACTCTTGAGTGGGGTCATTTGGGTGTATGTGAGTGGATGTCCATAAGAGAACATAAGAAGTGTTATGTATCTAAAACAGAAATGGGATTACTTTCATTGAAATCCCAATTCGATTTTATGCATCTAAAACAGAAACATGCGTATAAACTTCCTTAATAATAGGACAATTTATTCAAATTCATGACTGCTTCAAGAAGGCAATGGAAAACATGTGCAACATCTAAACCAAGTGAATAAGGGCATGGAAATAATGCAACCAATCCCCAGCCCATGGAATTCAGCAACATTATCTATGGCACCAACCACCATCAAATGGCTTCATTTGTAGGTTAATTTATAGGTTATATGGTTATGTAAAAGACTATTGGAAATATGGAATTTTAATTTCTGACTATGAATCTTTTTCCAATTGGATTTTGCAGTTGTATGCTTCATGGTAAACAGATCTTTTTGTGGATAAGCCGGGCTTCAAATAATGAAGCAATACAATCTCTTTTTCTAGGTTGGAGGTGCAACAATAGTTATTACTGGAAGCTAGAGAGTTTTTTTAGATGAATGGAGTACCAATGATTGGATCATAAGATATATTATGTAGAGTTGTTTAGACTTCAGATGAATAGAGTACCAATAACTGGATCATATATTATAGAAGTATCGATGTATATTCTTGTCCTCACACCAAGAAGATGAAACTGTAGCAATTTGTTATTTGAAGTGTAACTTATCAACAAAAAATCTATTTACCTTGGAGAATATAACTTCTGAATTAAATAGGGAAAGGATTCATAGTCAGAAATTTGACTTCCAATAGTCTTTTTGATCAATAAAAAAATGGAGTCATTTCTTGGAGGCTGGTGCTATGGATACCGTTGCTGAATCCTATGGGATTGTGGATAAGTTGCATCTATTTCCTACCCTCAATTATGCTGCACATACTTCTCCAGCAGTCATAAGTTTGAATAAATTGTCTTTGAGGAAGTTGTTAGTCAGTTACTCTAAGCATCTCTAGTATTCAATGTATTTTTTATTTGTATTTATTAAGTCTTAGATTGTTACCACGTTTGTAGGCATGCATCTGTTTTAGGTTGTATGAAAACCAGTTGAGGTTTCAATAAAGTAAGCCAATTTCATTCTTTGTGCGTCTAGAATATGCGCACCGTGCACGTGCTTTTAAACACTCTGAAATGGGATACTAAGGTTGAATCCCACTCCACGCCTCTTATGGTGTCCTGTTTTTTAGAGGTTAGGCAGGAGACATATTCAAAATACATAGAAACTTCAGTTGATCGCCTGATGCTAAAATTGCTTGGGAACTCCTTTCTTAGATAACATACACCTTACCATATTCATCACCTTCCGATTTTTATTTTCTGCAATGCCAATATGTTGTGGCATATGCTGCAGTTAACTGCCTCTGGATTTCATTCTCTGTTAAAAAATTATTGCAAATTATTCGAAGTAAACTCCCCACCATGGCATGTTCTTTGACATTTGAAAGTAGGCCTGTTTCTTTCTTTACACGACACTTAAATAACTTGAAGGAAGAAAAAACATATGATTTGTCATCCAAAAAATTTACCCATGCTTTTTTAGCACTAGAAGTGTACCCACACAATGCTATGCAATACATGTCTATTTCGTCTCCGGTCTCCCACAAATTTCTTTTTTGGATTTGTGTGATTTTGAGAGAACCAGAGTCTTCTGTTGATTATCAGTTTATGGATCATTTTTGCAGTATTAGTAAAGCTTAATGCTTATTGTATCTCAACACGTTTACCAATCAGTTATGACTTAGTTTTTTAAGTTTCAAACATATTAATAAGTTGTATGTAATGTAATAATAAGTGTTTACTTTAGGCTGGTCCTTGTCTTGATGGCCATATTGAGATTCTATAAAAGATGTATTGTTTGCTTTCTCCTAACAAATGATTTATCATGTCGTGTAGGTTGAGTCGGTTCTGGACAAGGAAAATTTCACATTGGAAGAGCTCTTGGATGAAGAAGATATCATTCAAGAATGCAAAGCATTAAACAGTCGCCTGATTAATTTGTAATAACACTTTACTAGAAATTTAAAGTTATCGATTTGCCATTACCATCTGCACAAAGTTCTATGCCCAGCAGTCTGGAGATCATAGTCTTTCTACAATATTAGATTTCAAGTTGAATAATAGGAGTCTGTCTCTTCGAGACTTAAAAGAATACTTGTTTTTTCCAGTTTGCGTGACAGAGCCCAGGTTGAACAACTATTGCACTATATCATAGAAGAATCTGAGGAGGATGCTGATAGCAAACGCACATTCAAGTAGGTCATTAATCATTATTTGGCACATCTGAAAATTTTGAATATCTAACCATTTCTTTTCAACTTTGAATCTTTATTATTTTTGTATTGTCTTCTCCTCTATATCATTTGGAACATTTTTTTTATGTCGACTAATATCTCTTCATGCTTTAGGTTTCCTTTCATTGCTTGTGAGATATTTACATGTGAAATCGATGTAATCTTCAAAACTTTAGTTGAGGAAGAGGAGGTGCGCTATTAATTATTATGATTACAGAACATACTGAAATTGACAAGACATGTATCTAACGTTAAGTTTCACACAACCCCTTTCTCCCCATCCCAAAATTGCAGCTAATGAATTTACTTTTCTCCTTCTTGGAGCCAACCCGACCACATAGTGCCTTGCTGGCTGGGTATTTCAGTAAGGTATGTTCCTAAAAGCTACATCCTCATCTAGATTACCGGCACATTTATCTATTATAATTTTTATTCGAGGCAAGGAGTGAGACAGGTGGCACAACTGTCAAGATGGTAACGGCTCTATCGTGTCCTTTAACCTGAAGTGAAACCATTATTTGTGTGTTGAGAAATAGTACAAACATGTGCAGTCTGAATGCTGAATATGGTTCATGTACAGTACATGACAAAGATAATGGTTTACATGTATGTTTTCTTATTGATAAGAGGATATGTGGGCCGAAAAGGTCCCTACTTCAGTGTTCCTCTTTCTCATTTATTGTTACTTGTATTAGTTGTATTATTATTTGGTGATCATTATTCATTTGGTAGGAAAAAGCTATTGCTTAGAGTTCTTCCTGCTCTTTTGTAGGTTGTGATATGTCTCATGTTGCGGAAGACGGTTCCACTTATGAATTATGTTCAAGTGAGTACATACCTTGACATGGTTGTTTGATTTTCTCATTCCTGTTCTGTCTATATTTTTCAGAAAGAAAACCACCACTCAGAAGTACCACTATACTCGCCATTTATGTTTTACAGAGCAAACATGTAGGTTAATGCACATTCTGTCTCTTGTAATTGCACTCTATTGCTTCAGCAAAAGAAAAAAAATTGTGAATTTGATGGCTGCCACATGATTGTTCTTAAAGAGGATTGGTCACAATTTTAACTTAAAGTTTTACCGCATGTACTTTTTTTTCCTTAAAAAATAGTTATCTAGATTCAAGCTTCTTTAGCTGTTAACAATATCAATGACTATGGTCATGCTATCTACATGCAAAATATCTTTCCATATCCCCACTTTTACATAACTCATAATCTCTAAAGTCTTGGGCATGGGCGCATGGCCAGTACGATTATGGAAGCCAACTTTTCGATGGAAAAGGTAATTTAATGCTATAGTGTTTGATCATTTTTGCAAATATACCTTTTTTTAGTTTAGGAACAGTATTAGGAATTCGGATGTTGAGATGGATGTGCGGCCATGTGTTATATAAATGTGGGTATATGACAGAAGGTTGTTGTGGTATCTGTTGTTGGGTAAGTATTGCAGAGAGATTTGCTAGTGGTGTGTAGCAGAGGAGGTGGGTGACCTTAGATACAAGTGTGTGGAAGGATGACATTGATATACTTGGACCCTAGTGGGTTCACCTATGTATGTTTGCTTTTGGCTGCCCTGCTAAATAAAATATATGGTCATTTAAAGTTTATGCCTACAATCAATAATCAACAACTTACTATGAATTCACAAGTGGTTACTTAGACTTTTGTAGAAGTTTTACTCTGGACTGTTCCTGTATTTATTATTCTATGACTTCTGCAATTCTTGATTAAAAACAAATGCCATTGCCAAATTTGTTGCTTTTTTGGCATTTGTGGTTTTTTCTCCATCAATTCTATCGGATAATAATTTAGTTTATAATTTTATTCGATACAGGCCCATCAGCATATTTTCCAGCAGCTGGTTGATTTAATAGGAATCACATCAATGAAGGAGGTTGGTAGATTGCAAGCTTAGTTGTTGACTTCATGCTTGAAATGGCCCATGCAATTGGACTTTGAGCTTTACCATTACTGTTACTTAGTGAATGATCCGTTATTCTTATCTCTCTACACACAGGTTTTGGTGAGACTTGTTGGAGCTGATGATCACATGTATCCCAATTATGTGGAAGTTATGCAGTGGTTGGCGGATAGCAATTTGTTAGAGATGATTGTGGATAAACTGAGTCCATCTGTGAGTAGATTTTCTTTTTTGATACACAAAAAATCATATTATGGTAGCTACTGTTAGATTTGTAGACGTGTGCATGATATGCTAGTGATTTTTTCAAAGGCCTTTTCGATTGTTTTCATCTGTTGTGTGACATACACTAGTTTGATTGTATTTCCTGATAGAACAAACACAATAAGGGTATAGTTGGAGACATGTAGAGCTTAGAGCTATAGATAGAACCTTGGCTGTGATAATAAGGAATTGTCCAGGGAAACAAAATCAGCCTTGCTGATACTCAGACAAAAGAAACAGAACAAGTTTGAAGAACCTTTTAGGACATTCTGGTTTTCGTTTGATGACCTACATGCACAAATGTATCTTGCCCTATTTTTTGCTTCATTGGAAAAGGATGTTGCCCACCTTATTCAACGATTGAGTATTCATCACCTGTTGTTTAAATTTAGGTTTCCTTGATATTTTATGTGACTTCTTCTCCAATTCCTCAGAGTTCTCCTGAAGTACATGCTAATGCAGCCGAAACTTTATGTGCTATAACTCGAAGTGCACCATCTCCACTTGCCTCTAAGCTTTCTAGCTCAAGGTTTGTGTGACTTTGTATGCCTAATGCACTATTAGTCCTTCAAGTACATATCCTTTAATAGTTCTCCACTAATTTGTTGTTTCCTTTTAATTTTTTCTCAGTTATGTTACAAGGATATTTGGTCATGCGTTGGAAGATTCACATTCTAAATCAGGACTTGTCCACTCATTATCTGTGTGTATATCCTTGTTAGATCCAAAAAGATCAGTTCCTTCGTCTTTCTTCAATTCTTTTCGAGGTCAACATGTATACGAATCAGCCGTGCAAGTTAACCAGGAGACTGTAGGTGCAATGCTGCCAAAACTTGGTAAGATTTGTACATACGATGACAGCAATACATGTGATGGTTTTCCTCTTAAGCTTCTGTTCACTAAATGCTGCCTTCTATTGTTAATACATTATCTTCAAATGAAATTTATACAATCAGAAGAATACTGATAATTGTAGTATGCCAGTGGTGCAATTAGTTTTTTTTGTTGATACATGGAGAGGAGGACATTCTGCTGTTTCTTTTCTAACTTCTACCACTGTGGACCATTCAGTTGTAGTGGAATTCACATTTTCAATTCTCAAGTGTTGCCAACTAAACCTTGTTCCTTTCTGCCTTCTTTTTCTCGTGGTATAGATTAGCTTCCTGAAATGGTATTTTTAAGTTTAAACAATAGTGACGCGTGAAGAGTTTCTACCTCTAGTTTCACTAAGTTCACTTTCATGAAGTATAATTAGCACATAAACTAACACCAACACAATGGAAGTAATTGTTTATGTTTGTTATTGAATTGAAATGATTTATGTACAGGCTTAGAGTTCTTGATTATAATGTCTTTATTATATGTAATACTGGTAGATATTGATCCAAAAAAGTAAACTATCTGAATTTAAAACATAAGGCAGCTGTAACCAGCATATTCAGTATTAGAGTTTGTTTTCTTGAAATAAGTTTCCGTGGGGTGAAAACTTGGGAGTCGTTTTGAACTAGTGAAAAAGGCTTGTGGCTTCTATCCTGCTTATGATAGAAATATGTCATAATACATATTGCAATCCAGGACAACGCTGATACTTGTCTATGGTTATAGGTATTTTTTTGGATATGTTAAAGATGATGAAATAGGACATTACGCAGTGAAGCATATCACTGACTGTGATGTAAAAAGAGAGGTGATTAACAGAGCTGATGCTAGTGGCCTAGTTTTGTATGTTCATCTTTATTTTTCTTTGAACATGGCAAGTAAAGTTGAGAGTTTGTCTAATATTTTGGACTTGTTTTGTTATATAATAAGCAAAGAAAGGATACTGGTCACTCCTGAATATTAATTGGTGGGATGATCAAAGCAATGCTGGTAGTTATAGCGTTATACTATAACTGACTTCCATTTCTCTCGCATACAATGTATCAAGCTTTTCTGACTCTCTTTCTGATTTCAGGTGGCTTGTTGATGTTATTGAATGTGTCGCTGGATGAGAAAATTTTACCAACTTCATACGGCCAACTGAAGCCTCCTCTAGGGAAACACCGTTTAAAGGTTAGTTTACCAGGGTTTCTTTGACAACCTCAGAAATCTCAGCATTTTATCCTAGTTCCTGTCTATGTATGATAATGGAAGTGACAAAAAAATTGGTTTATATTGGGTGGTAAAAAAACACAAAAAAACTGTAGATTGGTTGGAGGAAAAGCAAAGGTAACCAAGTCATAGCTATGGAAAAGTTAAAAACCACTTTTTCTCCAGGAATGCATCTCTGTTTTCTTTTAGTATGCACTTGTAGTACTCTCTAAATCATGTTTCACCTTTGTCTTAGATCGTTTCTTCTCTCATTTCACTACTCATAAATGATGATACTACCTGCTTGCAGATTGTGGAGTTCATTGCAGTTTTACTGAAGACCAGGAATGAAACTGCAGAAAAGGAATTAATCACCTCTGGAACTATTCAAAGAGTTCTTGATCTTTTCTTTGAGTAAGATTTCCTTTGTATATCCCTTTTTGCCATGTCAATAACTTACACTAGTTGACAGCAAGAAGTCAACTATGGTAGACTTATCAATCAGCATGGTGCAGGATCTAAAAATTTCACTTACCTTAATTGATGTAGGTACCCATTTAATAATGCTTTGCATCATCATGTGGAGAGTATAATATATTCCTGCCTAGAAAGTAGAAATGACGCCATCATTGATCATCTATTTCAAGACTGTGGTATGGTAACAAAGCTTCTTCAAACAGATAATTGCTCCACCCTTTCTGGTGAAGTTAATCAGGTAACCGGTGGTGCTACGGTGGATATAATTCTTTTCACTTGCTTATGATCCATACACCTCTCTCTAAAGCAACTATACTTTCTGTTTAGAGTGATTAACTATTTGAACCATCATACTTGGCTTTTTGTTTGCAAACAAACCATTGTTCTTGTGAAAATGCAAAAGGGGGAATTTTCTTGAGAAAGAGTGATTTCATCAATAGTTCGTTTTGTTGAAGAGTAATGGTTACAAAATCAATAGTCCATATTGTTGAAGACTAATGGTTATGTGGCAAAAGGAAAATGTGTTACAAGATATTAAACCATTGTACTTGGCATGTTGTGAAACCAACCATGCTTCTTGCCAAGTTGGAAAAGAGAAAGAAAAAGAACTAATTAGCCTTGTTAGACAGAGTAATTTTGGACAAATTTATTATTTGGAATTGAATAATTTAACTCTTATTTTTTATTTGACAAATGGCAAAATTTATTTGACCCCAGTTCTACCAAAGACAGGTGAGTTCGAAATAATACTTGTAAAACAATGAGTCGACAGGAAATATTGTGTTGTATTTGAACCCAATTCTACCAAATAAAAAGTAATGAACATCTTTATCGATCTATAATCTAGGAGTTCACTTGCAGCAAAGTATCTAATGCTGATTGCTTTAAAATGAATATATTAGTTTTTACAAAGTAATGTGAATGACATTACCTCTTTCTCCTCTTTAATCCCACAATTTGAATATAGAGTCGTATATTATGAATTATTTCTAAGTTTCAATTCTTTCTATTCAGGTTTTATATAGTAATACGACTGTAAGTTATGTTTAGTCGAAAAAATATTTTTTTTTTGTTCTTTTTCTCATTTTCAAGTTCAATTGTTAGAGAAGTCAATCATTCCTATTTTTACCAAAAAGCTGGTTACTTTACTGTGTTCAAATTACTGATTTTAAGAGTAAGAAAATATATATGTTCGATATTCATCTATGTTTCATATTACACATAATTTTTTGGATCTGCAAACCAAACGCATATGTAATATTCACTGTTGGTTATGTAGCCAACCTTGCCGGCATCTGGGAGAAATGCACCCCGAGTTGGGAACCTTGGACATGTCACACGCATTGCCAATAAGATCACGCAGCTGGGAAATGGTGACAGCCGCATCCAGACACACATCAAGGTAGGCTGTTATCTATGTAAAGTCTGATCACCGTGTCCTTCAATGTACAATATAATCTTAAGTACTTGCTCTTTAATATCGCTGCAGTATCAGCGAAATCTTAAACTATGATCTGAAATTTCTCGATAATTTGTTATAAACCCCTAAAAGATATGGTTGTTGGTTACATTTGCATGGCAAAAATCATTTTAAAGCTATTCTGACCTAATCTTACCTGCCCCTGAATGTAATCCATCCTATTCACTGAGCTGTTATAAGAGTTAGAGTGAATCTTTTGATTACTTGGCATTCTTATAATGGTTGACTTACGTGGAAGCTGGTATCCTCACCTTGAGATCATGTTACAATATTTTTGTTCTTGTGTGCTAGAAGACCAAAAGTTGTTCAATTTGTATTTCTTCACTTGGAAGGGTTGGTCGACTGTTATGTAATCTGTTAAACTAGTCTATGTAACCCTTTATCTTTTTGAGAAGGTTGTCTCAATATTGGTCTAAAGTGAAGCACTTGCTTTCTATACGTTTACTTTTCAAAATTGAGCTTGTATCTTTCATTACTTAATTGGACACTTGTTCTTGTGATTTAGGAAAGTAGTGAATGGAATGAGTGGCAGGCTACAGTTATACAGGAGCGTAATATGGTTGAAAATGTGTATCGATGGGCCTGCGGGTATGCTTCTTTTACCTGCTTCTTTGCTACCATCTTCTGAATATCAAAGCATGTTATTTCATTTGTTGATGTCTGTATATATGTTTCTCTCATTTATACATGTACATTCTTGTTAGGCTACAGAAAAAGAATGTGGCAAGGCTGTGGCATTAGAGAAGGCCTGAATTGCTGTTAAAGATAGTTTGTTAATATTATTGACTCTATGGTCTCCGAAATAGATGTGTTTGAGGAAGACTATGAACAAGAAGAAGGAAGGGTTAGTGGAGGGAGGATAGGAGTGAGAGATGGGTCACTGAACTACTTTTTACATGTCTTCATTTTCGTTATTTTTCATAATGTGTGCATTACCTATAGTTTCCTTTCCTCTGCAAAATCTTGATTTGAATCACAACCTGCTTCCTACTCATTATCTCTCATTAGCATTATAGAGCGTCATTATTGTGTTCTCTCTACCTGTATTCCATAAGTACCTCCTCCAGAATAGAAGCTACCTATCAACTTATGAACTCATGCTTTTATAGTTGTTCATGTACTCATGGACTATGGAAAAGGCACTTACAGTTTTTGCTTATTTTCCTGCTAAAACAACACTTTACATAAGGAAAGTGGATAAAATCAGGCATGGTGCTATTGAATCTTCAATTGCTTAGTTCCTTGATGTGTATAATAGCTGGTTTCCTGATGGTAATGTCGGTTTTTTTATTCATAATTTCAGTCGTCCATCTTCACTACAAGAAAGAGGTAGGGACAGTGACGAGGATGACATTCATGACAGAGACTATGATGTTGCTGCTTTAGCCAATAATCTAAGTCAAGCATTTAGATACAACATATATGACAATGATGAAGGTGAAGAGGTATGCTGATGTCCCTCCTTATGTGTGCTTGTGTGTACTCTGTTTACAGAACTTCGTTACTATATTCATGCATGCCTTATCCTAATTGCAGGGTCATGGAACTCTTAATCGAGAAGACGAGGTAATATCTCCAGTCAATTTATTATTTCAACTTTATATGTGAACTGCAACATTCAATTCTATTACTGTCCTTGCCTAAAAGATTAGTCCACTCCTTTGGAAGTTCAATAGTAGAGCCTAAAAAATTCAGCTTTGTTACTCTTTACATATTTAATAAGACATTTATCATGATTTATCGTAGCAGTTGCTTCTTTCTGCTTGAACCTAAAAGATTTTTTTTAATTGATTTAACGTGAATAAATAAACCATTTGACACTCCAAAGAAAAGAAGGCTCAATCTTTTAGATGGAGGTAGTATATAGCGTTTGGATTCATGCCGAATAAAATGAAATATATGTTATTTCAATTTTGAAATACAGGACGGTTACTTCGATGATGATGCCGCTGAAGTTGTCATATCATCCCTGAGACTGGGTGACGACCAAGGCAGGTAAGCTTCTTCTGGTATTCAACTTAGAACAATTGACGTAAGTTGAATTTGCTGGCTTTCTGTTACATCTTGGCCTAGTTCTTATCAACTAGAAAACTGGATGGGATGATGCTGATTTTATTGGTTTATCTATACAGCCATTTAGGACATAGACTAATTTACAACGGCTGATTTCAATTATCATTGTGTTTATGTGAATACGGTCCTATTGGAGTCTTCATTTGACATTTTGGAGTTGTAACTGACTAGTTTCGTTGTGGTTGCAGTTTGTTTACAAACTCCAACTGGTTTGCCTTCCAAGACGAGAGAATGGGAGAAGCACCTACCTCAGCTTCTGAAATGATGGACGAGATCAACTTGAATGGGACATTAAACTGTGGTAACAGCAGCAGTGATGACGAAGTGGTGGTTGGAGAGGATGAGGAATTGGTGGCTGATAACAAGAATTCCAACAATGGTACATCTATTTCTAGCCTTAATCCCTTTATCGAAGATGACGATGCACTAAACGTTGGAGACTTGAGAATGGAGAAAAATAGTGACATTGGTGTCTTTAGAAGCGAGACAACCGACGAGGATCTGTTTGCAGATAGGCCTATGCCTGAATGGGTAGGATGGGGTGAGCCTTCCGATCAACCAATCGCAGCCACTGATCCAGGGTCAGGAGTGAACCCTTTTCTGGATTACGAAAATGCCCCTAGTTCACCATCAATCAGCCCAAATGCGAATGGCACATTGACTAATTCTTCAAGCCAAAAAGGTCCTTCGCTGTTTGAGGATGACGTGGAATTCGTAGGAGTTGAATTAGAAGGAACGGAAAAAGCAATGGATGAGGCTCTTAAGGAGGGCATTGTTGGAGAAGCAGGGCCATTGAAAAAGAAGGTAATCCCCCCCAACGGAGCTATCGAAAAAGAGAAGGGTGGAGAGGAGTTAAATGATTTCAACGACACCAATTACTGGAGGGTTGAGCAAGAGGTTTCGGTTTCGGAGTGAGTTGGTGCTGTTCTGGTAATGTAGATGAACCAAAGCAAAGTTGGTTTGGAGTGAGTAATGCAGCTGGAATGTACAGTATAATTTTTGTTTCAGAGTCAGAGAGGTTGTTTTACCTATTTATTATTATGAATATAATTATTATTATTATTCTTTTTTTTGTATCATTTGAACAGATCCTTTTTTTTTAGTTTTTATTTCATACTTGTAATGTGTTTGATAGTGTATTAATTTGTTGCTTAGAATCAATAACAGTTGGTAAGTGTTTTAATGTGGAGTATCATATTACAAAGATCCTATTATTATTTATTCCTATGTTTTGTATATGATATTTGAGTTGGATTTTGGTTTTCCTATTTACATTTAAACTTGATAAATAGTTATGAAATAATTAAAATATATTGTGGAGTGATTTTAATTAAAATTTTGATTTTAATGTTTTCAGCATTTGATGGAATATAACTTAGGTGATTTATATGAAAGAAATGAATATTGGTCAATACAAATGTAATACCAAATTTAGAAGGAATAGTGACGTGGCACGAATTTTCAGGAAGAGTCTAGAAATAGAATTGAATGGAATTGTGAGGCATTTAAAGGTTTGCTAGCTATTGGTGTGGAGGAGAGTTGTGTGAATGAAAGAAGAGAAGGGAAGGGAAGGGATGATAGAGGTGGTGTTAAACGATCGGCTAGGGAAGAAAGTTCGAGTGAAATGCAATGAAGATGATACGATCGGAGACCTGAAGAAGCTTGTGGCTGCTCAGACGGGAACCAGGGCCGATAAGATCAGGATTCAGAAGTGGTACACTATCTACAAGGATCACATTACCCTCCAGGATTATGAGATTCACGACGGGATGGGCCTCGAACTATACTACAACTAAATTCAAATAAATAGATTGATCGATCAATGCTGCCTGTAATGTTTTTTTTACAACATCATCATTGATTGTACGATTCAATACGATATTCAGGTATGTTGTTTAGATCATGGAATGTTATGTGTGTTTTCCTACATAACTACTATAATGGATTTTGATAACAATGTGTCGATTGGTTGATGCTTCAATTTTTATGGAGTTTAGTGGTTGCCTATTGCCCTATTCTATAATCATCAAATTATTAACTCATTTATGATCATGGAATGATATAATTTATATAAAGGTGCATCCAAACACTTGACATCTCCGGCCACCAAAAATACTTCATCTCTATGATTTAAACATAAAAATCTCCTCATTAATTCAAAACTTAATTACATCTTAATTTTCAATCTAAAATACCTTATATTCTAGAAAAATTAAATTAGACAAGTTTATACTAGGGGAAAAAAAATCAATCATTTGATTATTTTTAATATGACGAAGTCGCCATATATACTTTTTAGGTGCTCTCTTGCCAAATATTCCAATTAGGAAGAGACGTTTAGCTAATACTGCTAATTTCTATTTTATTCGAATATAAATGTTAGAATTTCTGATAAAAATGTATTTTTGTGTCATTTTTAGTTTATAACCAATTATTGTTATATGGAGGATACACCATTAGTTATATTATAATTACCGGATTGAATTTATATTAGCTTTTTAAATTCTAATAATCCTTTTTCTGTATTCTACCTATTCTAAATTCTATAAAAGAATATATGTTATATGAAACCATAATTTAGTTTGTAATTAACTATACTTGATATAATTTTATCAAGTTATTGTAATAAAATACTATAGATATAAAAATGTTAGTGAAAATTTATCATTTATCAAATTATATGTAACTATGAAGAAATCATAGAGAAAAGAGGGTAGAGAATTACAAAATTAGTCTCACAACATTATTATTACCAAAGAATTCTCAACATTTGCACTTTGTGTTGATTTTGGTCCCTCTGTAACGCCCATCCATATTTTCTTCAAGTCTAAGGGCAAAACGACCATTTCATGTCCAATTTTTAACAAACTTTTTAAAGTCGTTTTTCTATTCTTGAATAAAAATGGGGAGAATTATAGCTTTCGCTCCCTTTGCATTGTTGTTGACGTGTTGGAACCCCTCTCCGCGTGTGCACAATGATGGAGATGGTGGCTACGATGACAAAGAGGTGGGATGGAGAGGGTTCCATAGAAAGAGTAGGGTTTTATCTATGATGGAAAGAAAGATGGAGCGGTATTATGACATACACCGTGAGGAAAGAGGGGAGAGAACTTTGTTTTGTTGAAGAAACCATGAGAAAAGAGAGATTCTTTATTTTAAACATGCCACATCCCAGTATCTTACGCCTTGTTCTCGAGTTTAAAAATTAAGGGAAAGAAAGGGAAGGGGAGGAAAGGAAAAGAAAGGTAATGGGAGGGGTTATCTCTCCAAATCATCCCATTTTTTGGAGGAAAGGGAAGGATAACTTTCAAGAGAAAAATAAGGGAGAGTTATCCCTCCAAATCATTTCCTTTCCCTCCTTTAAAAAACTCGATAACACAAAAATCCTTCCAAATCCTTTTCTTTCCTTCCCTTCCTCTAAAAACCTCAAGTACGCACTTTTAGAGAAAGGGAAAATGTTGTTTTCGGCATCTAGTTTAACAGGTAAAAAGGTGAGACTACTTTGCTTAACTAGATGATAGATCATGGGTTCTATTCGGGCCCTCGCTAACCTTAACTGTTGAGTGAGCAAAAAAAAATGACTCCGCTTAAAGACAGCTTCCATGTGAGGCCGATTAGAATACCTTAATTTAAATAAAGAAAAAGTAAATAAATGGTAATGATCATTTTGCCAATCTATAATTAACTGAATCCATGATTCCCACCAAACATTGAGACCAAGTACTAATTCAATTAAGAAGGGTATTTGTTAGGCTTAGAAATAGATCAAAAAGAATATGGCTTAATTATATTCATGAATTGGGCTATAATATATTAGATTGTGAACTAATTCAGACTGTGAGCTGTAATATATTATTATTATTATTATTAAGCTTGAGAGCTCTAAAGATTAATAACTTATTGCTTTAATTTTTAGAAGGCATAATTATATTGTTATTTATAACTGAATTATCAAAATTAAAGAATACTTCCAAGTAATGCCAGAGTATTAAGGATTTGATTCCAATTATTTAAATTAGTAAAGATCTCAAAAAGGAGTCATAAAATAATGAAATTTGAAAAGCAAAGATATTTTCTATATCCTTCTTTTTTAATTATTATACATGGACCAGCCTACAACATTAAATTATCATCACCAAGACACCAACCAAGAAAACATTTGATCAGAAGCCTTAGCAGGAAGAATATTAAAGATAATAATAAATAGGAACAATGGGAATGTGGTGAATGGAAGAGGAAAGCAACATGACACCTTTGGGTTATCTTCAAGACACCCAAAAGCAATAAGACAAATATAATGGAAATGTAAGATCATATTAGGCATCAAGTCAACATCTACTGTTTTACACCAACACAAACAGAAGAAGTTTTTCATTCATTCAGTCATTCATTCTTGACTACATAAACCAACCAACCAACCAACAAAAGTCAACTGCTATGCAAATATGGTCATAAGGGGCCCTGCCTGCTTTCCTCCATATTCACCACTTTGCAGACTTATATTCCACTTTCTGCAACAAACAGCATTTAGATTACAATGTGGTTGCAAATGAGATGTTGCTGTACTGATTTCATAAGCTATTTATAGTAAGCACTAGTGGAAAATAGGGGAAATTGGCACCCATACCCATATATCCACCCCCACTTTAACCTCCTACCCATTTACTCTC
>LUCG01216441.1:0-22832 GCA_001633085.1 Carthamus tinctorius | reverse complement strand
TCCTCACGTTCACAACCAAAAAGTGGTTCACATTTGAACCCATCCCTATATATATATATATAAAGATAAATATAGAGGGTATGAAATGTTGTGTTTATGAGATTTGAAAGGTTTTTGATGATTTGACTTGAGGATAGGATAGTAAAAAGCTGATATGGCTATGAAACCACCAAACCAGATAAATGTGTGGTACTCTCTTAATGACTTGGCCTGATATTTTATGCTCATTATTTATTGAGATTCTTTATTTATTTTTTGGTTGAAATAATTGAATTTTATGAATATTAACACGCAAAACCTACCCATTAATTTGGTCAATAGAATCAACGTGCCGATTTTTATATCACCTTTGCTTTCGGGGTACTTATCGTTATCAGTTATCACCAAGTTTAATTTACTAAACTACGATAATTGTCCCTCAACTTATGTCGGATGATAACTTTTGTTCTACAATTTTGGTTTTTTACACTTTTGGTCTATAATTTCAATTCATATGGCATTTTAGGTTCACAGGTCATATGACGTTGGTAGAAATATGATAGAAAATACATTAAAACAAGTAGAAAAAAATGTAAAAAAATAAATAAGAAAAAGATAAATAGATTTCTAGCCTTTAAAAGATGTCACCTCATTCTTGGTGGTATATATATAAATGAAGGTGGTTATAAGTTCTCCTATTAATTCACAAAATATATTTATTAAAAAGGCAACGTCTCGTTCATTGTGTTTGTATTATGTTATGTTTTACGTATACACGTATTCAGTAATTCTACAATACGGTATTTTGCAAGTGTGTAGCCACAAATTATTGGATGTGACTTGAGATAATACTGACACACATGAGACTATATGGTTGACATGAAGTTGACATGCAGATACAAAATCATTAATATTTGTAACAAAACTGGTTGAGGCCTCAGGGGATGTGGGTGGAATATCCCATATGCCCAAGGTTCAAATCCAGGCGTAAACAACAATTGTGACCACTGAGCTATCCGAGGCTCATGTCTTAGAGTCATAAATTGTCGGAATTAGTCTACGCATAGCCTATGATACCCTTCAAAAAAAGTTTGTCTACCAATTATAATTGGCACCGACACCCTTAAGGGCATACCTAACAAAACAAGACATAGCAATTGTTTAACGCCTTTTAGTAAGATACAACTCTTAAATAATCAATTTACCTTTAATAAGTTGTTTACGTTTTCTTTTATCGTAAATGAGGTTGCATTTGGTACGTGGGACGGGACAGGACAGGACGGGACAAACTCACTGTCCCACGTTTGGCACAACATGTGACGGAACATGAATTCACTGTCCCACGTTTGGTACGACATGTGACAGGGACATGAACTGGGACAGGGTGGGACAGGATGGACAAAAAGGGCTATTTTTTGTTCCACCAAAATAGGTAGAACAACATGGGACAAAAATAAGGCAGAAACTAATATATTACTAATTATCACTCGTTTGATATATAACTTCAATATGGTATTTGTTTTAGTGTTTACCACCACTAGTCGTGCTCGCCGCCGCCGTCGGTAGCCACTATCGGTTACCTCCACCTCCTATTCCACTACAACCTCCTCCACCACTTCTACAACTACCATCGATTACCTACCACCACCGTCTACCACCTCTACAACTGTCCATTGCCACTGCAACCACCACCACCATCACCACCGTTGGTCACCTCCACCACCACCACCACTAACCACCATCTTCACGTTCTCCGCAACCACCACCACCATCTTAACATCAGCTACCACCTCGATCTCTATCATAACCATCAACATCAGTTACATAAAAATCTTATATATATATGTGTGTATGTGTGTGTGTGTTTATGTTTTATGAAAATTGTGTATTTTTTATAAATTGTATAGTTTACTTTATTTGTGTTAATTATAACTATTATGTGATATATAAAATCATCAAATAATTTTTTGTGGGAACTTGTCTAATTCTGTCATGTCCAGTCATAGGCATACCAAACACAAAACAGACGTTTGTTCTGTCCAGTCCAGTTCTGTTCCGTCCAGTCCTGTCCTACTCTCTTGTCCTGTCCAGTCCAGTCCTGTCTAATCCCATCTGCGTACCAAACGTTACTTGAAAATCAACAAATAGTATTAAAACATTAGTAGAAAGTTTTGATATTTCCTATATTTTGATTACATAAATTAAAAAATATAAAAAATGTGCAAAGGTGAAAATTTTCGGCCAATAAATTAAAACTTTAAAAAAATATACAATAAACAAAATTAAAAAAAAAACTAAGATGTAAAATAGAAAGCATATTGATGTTTAAAAGGAAATTATATTTTATTTTAAAGGAATATCTATAAAATAAACTTGTTCCATGGATGTGTAAGCAAGTCGAATTACTCGAGATCGACTTGTTAAAAACTCAATTTGAGCTTGAGTTAAACGAGCCCAAACTTTATTTTAAGCTCATTTAATAAACGAGCTCGAACATTTATAATTAAGCTTGCGAGGCTAAACAAGTCTAAGTTAATACAATATATATTAAATAATAAAAAAATTAAAAATTAAATAAAAACTATTAAGTATTGATTTATAGGTAAACAAGTCGAGTTCGAGCCGAGACCCCGATCTTGCTAAATTTCTTGACGAACTCGAGCTTGACACATAAAGCTCGAAACAAGCCGAACTTGAGCTCGATTTTCATAAACTTAAACGAGTCGAATTGGAGCTTAGTCGTGTTCGAGTTCGGCTCGACTCATTTACGCATCTCTGTTTCGCTCTGTTCCATCTATTCTTGTTTATTTCACATAAAAATCATGTCAAAACACGAGACAGTGATTCACGTTCTGTTTTATTCTTTGGAGTGCACTAAACACACCATAATAAGAGAAAACATATGGTCAAAGGGACCAGAAATGTAAGAAATAAAGTCTTCATCCCAAAAATGTAAATTTATCAAAAGTTGAGGGGCTAAAACTTATAGTTTACTCGATATTAGCAATTCGCAGTTGGTGCTTTTACTCCACTCAAAACCACCCACCTTCCGTCTCGTCAGAAAACCGAATCTCCGGCAATATGGGCGGCGGAACAACCTCTCCCACGGCGGAGGCCACCGCCTCCGACGACTACGAATCACCGTCGCACCTCCTCCTTCCGAAACCTAGCGCCAAAATCCCCGAAGACTCCTACCATTTAGCCTACATAACCTACTTCATCCTCGGCACCGGTTACCTGATCCCGTGGAACGCATTCATCACCGCCGTCGATTACTTCTCCTACCTGTATCCCGATGCCTCCGTCGATCGAGTTTTCGCCGTGGTTTACATGATGATTGGTTTGATTTCTCTTCTGTTCATCGTGTTTTACTCGCACAAATCGCATTCGTTTGTTAGGATTAACGTAGGGCTTGGATTGTTCGTTGTATCGCTGCTTGTGGTTCCGGTGATGGATGTGACTTATATCAAGGGACAGGTAGGGATTTACGGCGGTTTTTATGTGTCGGTGGCCGCGGTTGGGCTGTCCGGGATCGCCGATGCGTTGGTTCAAGGCGGAGTTATTGGAACCGCCGGTGAGATGCCGGAGAGGTATATGCAAGCTGTTGTTGCCGGAACTGCTGCTTCAGGTGATTTTGTTAATGTCTGATTAGTTCTCGATTGATAATATTTGTTTAATTAAGTTTGTAGTTCAGCTAAATCATTCAATGTCTGATTAATTCTCGATTGATAATTTGTTTAATTAGGTTTATAGTTCATCTAAGTTCATCAATCTCTGATTAACTCTCAATCGATAACTTGTTTAGTTAGGTTTGTACTTCATCTAAATCATTCAATGTCTGATTCATTCTCATTGATGATTTGTTTAATTAGGTTTGTAGTTTATCTAAATTATTCAATGTTTAATTAATTCTCGATTGATAATTTGTTTAATTAGGTTTATAGTTCATCTCAGTTCATCAATCTCTGGTTAATTTTCAATTGATAATTTGTTTGATTAGGTTTATAGTTCATCTAAGTTCATCAATCTCTGATCAATTAATTGATAATTTGTTTAATTAGATAAGTTATTCAATCCTGTATTTGGGGATTTTGTTTTGACTTATTTGAGCTAGGTAATATTGAATCTGTTTAGGTTTCAACGATACATCTTCAACTGCATTGATTTTTGTAATTCAATCTGGGTATTATCTAGCTATAGCAGTCGATTGATGAACACCTAGCTTTATTATTAGTTTTACTCCATAATCAAGTTGAATTTAATCTCACAAATCTGTCTTCTCTGCTTATGATCATTCACAGCAAAAAGGGAAAACTATAATCATCAAAACTCACAAATTAATGAACTCAGGCAATTGTAGAAATCAAAGTCGCTAGGATTTCTTTTATTTCCTGTAACTAAAGTACCAAATCAAACCGAAGGATCCCAATAAATCCTGTTTCATAGCAGGGTCTGGGGGTGGAATGTACGTAGACTCTGTTTGTGAGTTGCATTTGTTGTTACATTAGAGTAGTTATTGACTTATAGTTAGCATCTTGTTCAAGTAACCATCAAATAGGTGTGTTGATGGCTGACTAACGTAACAAACACACGCATAGGGATGCGCCATATATGGATATCTCTTCTTGATGATTCTTAAATATTGAGGATGCGAGATGATGGACGATGAGCCGGATTGGATTGTAAGCCGGACTACGACCTTGTAAATCCATTTATTAGAAAACAATTTCAAGTAGGACAATAAGGTACATCAATTCGTCATATTATATCTAAGCTCTTGCACAAGCTGGCGGACTTTATAGAAACAACTGCTCTCCTCTTTTGGGTGGAGGTCAGGTCTACCTACGTCTTATCTCAGACCCTACTTAGTGGGATTTACTGGGTCGAGTTGGTTTGGTTTGGTTTGGTTTGGTTTATAGGCTTTATCTGAGCTTTTTGCTCAAGCTCTTGCACAAACCTTAACCTTTTTGGGAAATAATAGTTCTACATTTTTGGGTAGAGTACAAGTTTGCATACATTTCACCCATACGCTACTTTCAAGTGGGATATGTTGAGTCAGTTTGATTTGGCTTTATACTTGCATTAACCGGACTCATGTTATTGGATCTTGATTTACTTTGATCATCCTTTCTTTAAGTAATTTTAACAAAAAGTTACAATTTTTACATCTTTTTAACTACAGGGGTTCTCATATCGCTTCTAAGAATCTTTACGAAAGCCGTATACTCCCAAGACTCTCACGGGATAAGAAAAAGTGCGAATCTTTACTTCATTGTCAGCATAGTCGTGATGTTCATATGCATCGTCTTGCATAACGTAGCTCACAGACTTCCTGTCATCAAGCATTACAACAATCTAAAGATCCAAGCCGTGAACAACGAAAAGGAAGAGAAAGGCGATGACTCTGGTGTCATATCACAATCAACGTTATGGGATATCATCGGGACGATAAAATGGTACGGTCTCGGTACCGTAATTCTCTACGTTGTGACATTAGCCATTTTTCCGGGATTTATTACAGAAGACGTTCATTCTGAAATCCTAAAAGATTGGTATCCGATCATCCTTCTTACGTCTTACAACGTGTTTGACTTGGTCGGAAAATGTTTGACTTCGATTTACGTCATCGAGAATTCCAATGTGGCTATAGGTGCCTCGTTTGCTCGACTTTTGTTTTTTCCTGTTTACTTGGCGTGTTTACACGGTCCGATGGTTCTTCGGAGCGAGATCCCGATAACTATCGTGACGGGTCTTCTGGGGCTCACGAACGGCTACTTGACCAGCTGTTTGCTGATGCTGGGTCCTAAGACTGTGCCGCTTCAGCATGCGGAGACGGCTGGGACGGTGCTCGTGTTGTTCTTGGTCGTGGGTCTGGCGTGTGGTTCGGTGGTTAGTTGGTTTTGGGTCATTTGATTTTTGGGATTTGCGTATTGTAAAGTGTAAAACTGTGTATTTGTTTTCGAACTTGTGTTATGCTGTCGATTAAAGGATTTCGTCAGCTGTAAAATATGAAAATATTCGATAGAAAATGCTTCGAATGACCCTTTTTACTTCATATTACAAATTTACAATGTCTATTCGTATAATGGGCCGACCTACGGGACGGGTATGGGCGAGGCTATGGGCCGGTAACGGTTTCCATGGTCGAGAGGATTAGTCGGGTGCCCGAATGGATCCTGGATACCTCTTCGACTTCGGTCGGGGCGTGTGCGTGTATTTAACTGCTGTCTCAAAACAAAAATTCCACGTAATCCACTTTTTGGATTAAAATAATGAGGAAAAATAGACATTATGCATCTTGTGCAAGTACTACATGGACCCCTCGTGTTAATTTTCGCAACTTGTATAATGTCCATTTTTTTCATTTTTTAATTCGAAAAGTGGATAACGTAAGTTGTATAATATCATTTGTGTAACTTCCGGCTAAAGCCGTCAATAGGATCAAAATATGTAACTAGTAACGCTAAATACATAAAAATTTGTGAAAACAGTATATATTTTTTGACGGATAACACTAATATTACATAAAAATGGTAGACTTTAGGTATATTTTGTAGTCATTTCTCTTGCAAAACCAAAACGAACAGGAGAAGGGACTACAAATCTACCGTTGTAACTGGAAATTGACAATCAGTAAAGCTGGTAGAAGAGAAAATGGAGTATGAGAGATTGGCTAGAATAAGAGGTAAATACCAAAAGGGATAGCTTTGAAGTAAGTGTTGGCTAAAATCAAATTATATATATAAATGGAGATATACTAGAATATATTATCAGCTCCAAAAAGTTCTTAGGATCCTGTTCGAAATCTCATATCGGTGACACGACTCTTATGAAGGTGGGTCATCACATGTCGTTGAGTCAATGACATTTTGGTTACAAAGAGAACAACCGGCTTAGCCTCTAGTTAACTAGCACGTTAGACATAGACAAGCTCAACCACGCCTTCATAGCTAGTTAAGGTTAGTCATAACTAGACAGTAACCAGTTAAGTCCCGACTGCTTAAACCTAACGTGTACCAGGTCAAGCACAATCATTTACCATTTCTGAAAAATCAATCGAACCTCCATAGAGCATCGGGGTAACTAGCCCTTTTAGACTAAACGACTATTTTCGTTGAATCTTCACTATCAACCTTTCAACAATGAACGAAAAACTTACACTTTTGCAGTATCTTTCTTTCCCTTTGCCGGTTCTAAGGTTATAAACAACAAGAAACGTGTAGTTTACTCGATAGTCGTGTACTCCACTCAAACCACCAACTTCCATCTCGTTAGAAAAAAACCAAATCTCCGCCGCTATAGGCGGCGCCACCACCTCTCCGACCGTCACGGCCACCTCCGACGGCCACGAATCACCACTCCACCAAACTAGTTGATAATTTGTTTAATTAGGGTTATAGACTTGGGCTGTTTTTGGCAAACTAGTTGATAAGGTAGCTGTTGGCTGATAAGCTAGCTTATGAATAAATTATGTATGACAAAAACTAGCTTATGGGTACGTAAAATGATCAAAAAATGTATCTTGAAGTATAATAATTAGGTTGTGTTTGGCAAATGTGCTGATAAGCTAGCTGGTAAATAAATTATGTTTGGTAAAATGGTACCCTATTGCAATCGACGTTATGGGATGTCATCGGGACGATAAAATGGTACGGTCTCGGTACCGTAATTCTTTACGTTGTGACGTTATCCATTTTCCCGGATATATTACAGAAGACGTTCATTTGGAAGTCCTCAAAGATTGGTATCCGATCATCCTTCTTACTACTTACCACGTGTTTGACTTAACCGGAAAATATTTGACTTCGATTTACATTATCGAGAATTCCAAGGTGGCTATAGGTGGCTCGTATGGTGGGCTTTTGTTTTTCCCGGTTTGCTTTGTGTGTTTACACAGTTTGATGGTTCTTCGGGCCGAGATTCCTGTGATTATTCTAACTTGTCTTATGGGACTCACCGATGGCTACTTGGCTAGCTGTTTGTTGATGTTGGGTCCTAAAATGGTGCCGGTTCAGCATGTGGAGGTGGCTGGGACCGTGCTCGCGTTGTTCTTGGTCGTGGGTCTGGCATGTGGTTCGGTGGTTATTTGGTTCTGGGTCATTTGATTTTCGGGATTTCGTATTATAAAGTGTAAAGTTAAACGGATCTTCCCTGATGGTAAACATCAAATCTTATGTAAAAATGTGAGAAATTAGGTGTATTCTTTTTGTCATTTCCAACTTGTGTAACGCTTGCTATAAGTAAGTAGTGTTACACCAATTTTGGTTTCATATTGGGTATGTTTTTAATTAGCTTAATACGACTTATCACTTATTTTGGTAAGCTAGTGTTTGATAGTATATTAATGATGTATAAAGTGGTCTATTAAGTAAATTATACAATGATTGTTTGATGGTTGCTTATTGATACAAAAAAGGCTTATTCATTAAGCTTCCTATGGGGCATTATACAAAAAGCAACATTTTTTTCATAACATGCACCTCCCTAAATTCTCCAAACAAAGTTTCTCCAAATTCATACAAAATATTATATCTACACGGTCAATCTTTATCTATCCATATTTAATAGAAAATCAATCAAACAACCTTTGGCGTCAAATTTCATATATGTTGTCTCTATTGGATATGATCCGAGGAAAGTGAGCCATTAAGCAGTGGCAGATCCAATTGTCCGATATGTTTCTAAAGGTCCACAAAGTGTCCGATATGTTTTTACCCTAATTCCAAAGAATTTTTAAAGTTTTCTTGATTGATTACAAATAATTTCTAATGGCCCATTCCCCCACAACCAACAAATTGAATCTTCCCTTGTCATCGACGCTGCGATCTCAATAACCTTTTCGCTACAAAGTCACGTTGATTGATACATAAATAGTGTGACGAGATTAGCCTTGAGTTACGTGGATATGTTAGACATGGACAAGTCCAATCGGCTTCATAACCAGCAAAGTTAATGAAATCTAGGTTCGAAATTTTACCGCAAAACAAAATCTTGATTAATTAAAAGCTAGAAGAACCTCATCCCATTAAATCCACACTTCTTTTATAAAAGATTCAACCAACTTATCATTCAAATTCCAATTTCACCCTTTATGTGTAGTAGAAAAAAACAAACCCTTCTAGTTTCTTGACATTGTCGAATTAAATTATATTTTTAATTTCAATAAAAACAACATTTTTAACGAATTGGGGGTTTTCAAAGTATAGAGAGAAAGAGGGGTGATTCGGACATTTGATGTTACAAACGGCGAACCAAGAAATCCCCCCCCTCTCTTCACAATTCTCGAGGAAAACCCAAAAACCAGTTCTCACTTTCACTTCTCGATTTCGTCTCTTTTCGAACACCTTTCTTTAACCTTCGCCGGAAAATCAAGAAACCCTCATCTCCGTCGCCGTCTCCGGCAAAGAACATCCATTGCAATCGAAAACCCATCAAAGATTTTCACTCTTTAACCCCGATTTCACCTTTCTTGATTCAAATCTTCCGCAATGCTTCGTGGGTTTTTGAGAAATCGAGTTGCATTCATCGCTCGGTTTTGTTAAAGACTCGGCTTTTTTTTTTTTCCATCTTTTCTTGATGGGTTTCTTTAAAGATCGTCGATAAAGATTCGGAGGTCTTCAATGCGTAATTTGAGTTGAATTTCATTTGTGGGTTTTGGAAATAAAATCCAAAAATCCAAAATCTTGAATTGGTTTCAGTAATGGATCATTCAGGGTCGGCTAGTTCATCGATAGCCGGCACTAGTGGCCGTTCAGTGGCTTTAGAAATTGATCTTAACGAAGCCCCGCTTCCTTCTCCTCGAGAAGTTGGCGGTGGCGGTTTCGCGGCGGAGCTCCGCTGCGGTTCGTGTGGTGAGCTCGAAGGGGCGATGGTGGTTTGTGGTGATTGTGGAAGGAGGTTTCATGTGGAGTGTTTAGGGGTGAGAGAAGAGAAAAGGGGATGGAAGTGTTTCGAGTGTTTGATAGAATGCCGCGGTGGGCGGAGGCCACCGCGGGGCGGCGGCGGTTCGGGGCTTTTCGATATGAATGCATCACCGCCGCAAGAAGCGGACGGTGGGGAGGAGGAGTATTTCGTAAATTCGAACCTTGTATTAGCTGCAAGCTTTCCTAAGTATGTTCTTATGACCCTTTTTATATTGAAGAATGTGTCTATTAGCTATTATCATGCTTAAAGTTTTGATCTTGGATTATGCATAATTGAAGATGTTTTATTTTCTGGATATATGATTGCATTTTTGAGTTATTTTCATGGTTTTTGAAGTGAATGATCGATATCGTAGCTTTAAATGGTAGGAAAGATTAGTTTGGTTGGTGTTCATTAAGTTCTGTATAGGTACAATTGTCTGGAATTGTGGATTAATCTGTTTCTATAGATTGGGAAGGGTTTTGTTTTTGAGGGTTTCTTGCTTTTTAATTGAGAGGGGCAAGTTTGGAAAAAAAAACCTGGCTTTATGCATAAAGCTCCCCCTAGAGGCTAGAAACTTGACTTTCTATATCATTAAGCCACTACCAAATAGTCATATATAGCTGACCGAATAAGTTGCGAGTCTGATTAAGCTCATTAAGCTGCTAACAAACATGCTTTCATTTCATCAAATGCAAATCTAAAATGTTACCTTTGATTGATGATGATATGTTTTGTTTTTGTTATGTGATTAAGGGTTTGAAGTAAATAATCTTTTGTTACCTCTTCGAATCAATATTCTAGAATTGGCAACTAAGATTTGCATTTGAAGTTTCCAAATGTGTATGCTTGTTTTTTCGGATCATATCCTCTTCTTAAATACCTATTACACCATCGTTAGGCATTTCAGTTCTCGGAAACAAGTGCACAACTCTATGGTATGAGCAAAGACAACAAACTTGAAATCCGTTTTCATGATATTTTATGCTATTTGCTTGTTTCACGAGAAAGGGAACACAATGGATCTTCACATGACAAGTTTTTAGGTTTGTAGTATATCCCGTCTGAATGGTATCTTTCAAGTTGTGGTTTTTACGTTACTTCAAGATCATATCTCGAATGATTCTGTGTTTGCAGCTTTACATCATTTGATGACCTAAACTATGTTCATCATTGACGTTGGTGTTTTCATGTTGCCGTTGTATTACTCCAATAACTTATTATATGTTAGGGTTTCAATCCGTTCTTTCCAATTGTGTTGGTTTAGATGGACCTTTAATTTTAGATTGCAAGCTATAAGGTGTTGAAAGTTGCAAAATTTTGGTTTCAATGCTAGCTAGTTGTTGACATTATGCTTTGATAAAGAATTGCTGTTCCTACTTCCCTAGAAAACAAGTAATGTATTTATTTTAGGGGTTGTTTGGTTGGTTTTCCATTAAGTCGTGTATGGATAAAGCTGTTTGTGTGGATCAATCTATCGGTGTATATAGATTGGGGAAATTTTTGTTTGGGAGGATTTTTCATAGATGAAAGGAGAGGGGTTTTTAACTGGGAGGGGCGGGTTTGGAAAAAAACATGGCTTTATGCGTAAAGCTCCCCCTCTAAGAAGCTTATTGAATAAGCCACTTTCTATTAATCTATTTCATCAAGCCACTACCAAACAGTCATGTATAACCAACTGAAAAGCTAGGTGTCCCATTAAGCTTCTAACAGACAGGCTGTTTTTTAGTAGCTTAATGAGCTGAATGGGAGTCATAGCTTATTAGGATAGCTATGCATCACTGTTTGGTAGTAGCTTAATGATATGGAAAGTGGCTTATTCAATAAGCTTCTTAGGGGGGGTGGGTTGAAAAAAGCCAAGTTTTTTTTTCTTCCAAAAATGCCCCTTCCAAATAATAAACACCTTCCTTCCATCTATGAAAAAGCTCTGCAAAACAAAAACCATCATAATCTATATAGATTATAGACAGATTAATCCACACAGACATCTTTATTCATACAACACTTACTAGAAAACCAACCAAATAGCCCCTAAGCTCTGTATGTATAAAGACGTGTGTATGGACTTATCGTGCTATTTGTTTCATCCTAGAGCTTATGCTGCCGAGATGAACCCTTTTCTGAAACTAATTACGTACCTTTTGGTTTCCAGGACGCACGATATGCGGCGTAATCCTTTTCTTGGATTTGCTTTGAGTTCTCCAATGGCCCACCATTCAGACATGCGGTTCGTAGCTAGCGGATTTCCGCCCCAAAACGTCGCTTGCAGCATGGCACGGATTGCACACTTAAATCTCGAAAACGCAACACAAAAGGGCAACATGGTCTATCTGCAAGCACTAAAAGACTACATTTCCGAAAAGCGAGGGGTGTTGGGAGACGGATGGCGTGTTAGATTCGAATTCTCCGAAAGCAGTTGCAAAACCTCCGCGATTTACTTCGCCCCCGATGGAGCTAGATTCGATTCGATGTTTGAAGTTGCTCGTGCTCTTGGTTTGGTGGCAACACGTAATGCGTTTGAAATGGAAGATGAGGGTAGTAGTGGGATCGTGTTATTGCAAAAGGGGTCGCATTCTATGAAAAGGACGAAGGACACTTTGAGGTCGCAGAGGGGCAATAACGTCAAAGAACATAAGAAAATGGTGTTCAGTAACGACAATAATGGGGGAAATGCAATCGAAGTTGACTCTGTGGGAAATGGTACCTATGGGTCACAATCGTTTCGTGTAAGTGTGTCTATGATGGAGGTTCATAGAAAATCCCCAATAAAATAAAATGAAATTCAAAGGAACACCCTGGTAACCATTCATCTAGATGGTATGCACATGTGCATAGTTTGATGTTGTTTTTTGGTTTTTATACACATGTGCATACAAGTAATTGAAGTTATATTTTGGTTTTTATGCACATGTGCATAGCGTCCAGATAAACAATATCAGGGTGTTCCTCAGTTTTTTGTTTTTTTGCGGTTTTCCTCTAACCTGACCCGTGTGTCCAAATACTCGTGTGCTTGTATATAATTACATCGATTATTTTCCCTTTTCCAAGGAAAAAAGCTTAATCTTTTACCCTGATATCCATTCTTGCACCAGGACGATTTTCCAGTTCAGTTTGAAGGATTCTTCGTTATATCACTTGGCAAAGTCGATCCACGGCCTTCGTTCCACACCACCTCTCAAATCTGGCCCGTGGGTTATCGGTCCATCTGGCACGATAAGTTCACCGGGTCCGTTTTTATCTGTGACGTTCTAGACGGTGGTGAACGTGGCCCGATCTTCAGAGTACATCGGTATCCATGCACCCTTCACTCGATTCCATATGCTTCGAAAGTCCTTTGCATGACAAAATGTGAGTCAACTCATTGGCATCATGATGATAATGATGATGATGTAAACATTCACATGATGTATACCGAACATAGTCCACCCGATCTCGATGATGATGATAGTTCTTCGTGTTCTTTAAAGATAGCAAGTTGTTTGACCGCCGAGCCAAGTCAACACGTCACCTCGAACGACGATCTCATCGGCGAGTTTTCGGTGGACGAGAGATCTTTATCGTCCGCTTGGCGGACCACCATAGAAACTCTGCTCCTTGCGTGCCGTAAAGCGTATAACGAGAAAAAAGTTTTGAAATTTTGTTGCAACCATCATGTTGACGGACAATATCTCGGTGGATCTTACGATGTTGACTCGTTGGGAAAGTTTTGTCATTTAGCAGGGCCTGTTAACCGAATCCCGGATGCGATAGTGACGGCTGAGGAGGTTGAATCGGCTTGTGAAGTGCTTGGAAAGTGGTTGGAACCGGATAGGTTCGGGTTAGATGCGGAATTTGTAGGAGAAATGATCGAACAACTTCCAGGGGTTAGCGGGTGTTCGAAGTATAAGTGTTTGAGTGAGAGATGTCAGAGACCGGGTTTGAAAACGGTCATGAGTGGCTTTTTTATGGCGATAAGTGGAGACGGTTTGCAACACGAGATGGTGTCGAGTAGTCTCACAAGAACACATAAAAGAGCAAGTCCACCGGGAAACACGGTCACCTCGAATCTTCCTCCTCATTTGATCGGTGATGTTCTTCAGGTAAAACTTTTTTTTTTTGGTTATGATTTTCAAGGTTTTAAAAGGCATTATTGGGCCTCGAAGCGGAAATACACACCCACACCCCCCAATATATATACACGTATAAAGGGAGGTTCAAGGGAAAACCTCAAAAAAACGGAAAAACCAAGGAACACCCTCGTAGCTCTCCATCTGAAACGTATGCACCTGTGCATAGCAGTAAATTAAGTTGTTTTTTGGTTTTTATGCACAAATGCATTATGCACCTGTGAATGTTACAAGTTACGTCTATGCACAAGTGCATACGGTCCAGATGGAGGTTTTCCCTTGTTTTTTTAGTTTTATGCACGTGGGTATGTTATGCACGGGTGCATACCAAACAAATTGCTTAAATCTTACTTCTATGCACATGTGCATATCGATCAGATGAACAGTTAACAGGGTGTTCCTCAAATTTTCACTTTTTTGCGGTTTTCCCTTGAACCTGACCCCACATTTATATACAATATATAATACTAAATTACTAAGAGGCGCGGGTTCAGTTTTCTTGATAGAGGAAAAAGTGAAACCATGAGATAGACCGAGAGGGTTTGGAAAAATTGGTTGCTCGGAGGATCAAAGTCAAAGCACACTTTTTAATTGAGAAGAGAAAGTACCGGCTTTTGGGTTTTAAAATATTAAAAGTACACATTTTGGCCATCGGGCTCTCACTTTTGTTTTTGTTTTTTTAAGTTGAAAAAAGGCGCACTGTAAAGAGAAGTACTACTACTGTCATAAAGCTTTAGGTGCGATTTTAGGCCGCCTCAAGATATGAAGTTCGTAATTTTGTTAAATGACGTTTCGGTATTATGTTGTTTAGGCCTACGAGATCTGCTTGCGGTTTTACGAAGTTTTGGGCCAGGAGGCACCGGTATCGAGACAATTGATCGAAAACGAGCTCATGAACCCATGGGTCGACGATTTGAAGCCCGTGAAAAGATCCTCGATAGATTATCAAAAGAAAGGGATCTTGAAAGCGTTTGAAGTCGACAAACGAGACGATGCTCACTCCGTTCTTGGTGAAGATTTAGCGGAAGAACACGAGGGGGACGGTTCTCGAGCCGAAGCGGCTAGTAAATGTACAGGCGTCGAGCTGGCAAAGTTCCACATGGCGCTACTGAAGGTGGTGATCGAAGAGGTGCTAGCGAAAATCAAGGAGGTCTTTGACCCGTTTGGCGCCATGGAGTCGAAGACGAGAAAAGGGCGGAAGAAAGATGCGGAAGTTGCGGTTGGTGGTAAGAAGGCGAGTCTTGAAATGTTCCCCGTGAACGAATTCACGTGGCCCGAAATAGCGAGGAGATACATTTTGGTGGTGTTGTCGATGGACGGGAATCTTGAATCATCGGAGGTCATGGCTCGTGAGTGCGGGAAAGTGTTCCATTGCTTGAACGGTGATGGAGGCACGCTTTGTGGGTCGCTTACGGGAGTGGCGGCAATGGAGGCGGATGCGATGGTAAAGATGGATAATTTTTTATTTTGGCATCTTTAAATTTTATTGGGGTTAAGGGGAAAACTGCAAAGAAATGAAGAATTGAGGAACACCCTGGTAACTGTCCGTTTGGAATGTATGCACAAGTAATTTATAACATGCACACGTGCTTATTGTGCATAAAAACCAAAAGATAGCTTCAGTTACTTGTATGCACATGTGCATACCGTCCAGATGAACGGTTACCGGGGTATTCCTCAGTTTTTCATTTTTATGGGGTTTTCCTCTGAACCTCCCTCTTGTTTTTCTATCGATAAATCTTGTGAATCAACATTTTTTTTTTCATTTTTGTTGTTCTTAGGTTCTTGCAGAAGCCTCCAAGAAAATCTTTTCTTCCGTAAACACTAAAGTTGTCGACTTCATCATAGATCAAAAAGATATCGATACAGGAGACTCCGCCAAAGATACGAACGTAATTGACGACGACGCCCCTGAGTGGATGCAAGTTCTTGAACCCGTAAGAAAGTTACCGACTAACGTTGGTGCAAGAATTAGGAGATGCATTCATGAATCTTTGAATAAAAATCCACCCGAATGGGCGAAAACGATATTGGAGCACTCGATAAGCAAAGAAGTTTACAAAGGCAACGCTTCGGGACCCACAAAGGTGCTTAATTTATCCTTAAACTTTTTTTAATCATGCTTATTATAATTGCAGGCATGGGATCATGAGAGAACTGCCATTTTTTTTTGGTGAGAAGTGCTTTTAAATCGTTGTTCACGTTTAAATTGCTGCTTAAAAGGGAATTGATCCGCTGCAACTTGGTGCATCTCATTCTAATGTTCGTCTATTTTTCATCCAACGACTGATAACCACTTCTCATGCTTCTCACCAAATTTGGCACTTCTCCTCGGGACCCAACCCTATATATACAGGGGTTATTCATTGGAGAATTTGGTATTTTGTGGGAACTGTGAGAACCAATATGGACCACTCATTTCATTTCAATAATTAATGACTTAAAAGAAAAAAAAAACCTAAAATAACTACCCGGCGGTTATTGCCATATTAAATAAATAAAAATGATTAAATTTTAATAAAATGAGTGGTCCATATTGGTTCTCATAGTTCCCACAAACTATGAAACTACTGAGTTCTCATTTGATTAGGCCTGAGATTATGTGAGAAGTGTCATTTTTGGTGAGAAGGGCTTTTAAACCGTTGATCACTTTTAATCAAATATGATCCCATGAATTGCGGCTTAAAAGGGAATTGATCCGGTGCATCTCATCCTAATGTTAGTACATTTCTCATCCGACGGTTGATAACCACTTCTCACGCTTCTCACCAAATCTGGCACTTCTCGCTGGAACACAACCCTTGTATCGTATTCCGTAACTAACTCGATCGAAACTGAAAACAGCGAGCCGTTATCTCGGTTCTCGAGAAAGTGCGAGTTGAAAACCCGCAACAGAAGCCGGCCGAGAAGAAAGAGAAGGAAAAAAGCGGCGTTAAGACATTATGGGACGCCGTTATGAAACGGTGTCGTATCGTATTACGCTCGGTTGCCGCGGCGGACGATGACCGTGTTTTTTTCAATCTTTTATCGAAGACGTTTTTGAAGCCGAACGATCCCGATGATGCGGGAGTGCTCGGATATCCCGCGATGGTTTCCCGGCCGTTGGATTTTAGGACGATCGATTTGAGATTGGCTGTGGGGTTTTACGTCACTTCTCATGAGTCTTTCATCGAGGATGTTCGTGAGGTATTGTTTCGTTGTTTGTTGTATCGTGTGGGATTCGGTTGTTTGCAAAATTACGTAAACGCCCTTGTGTGGTTTTTTTTTTTCTTCTTATCAGGTTTGGCAGAATTTACGAATAGCATATCGCGACAAACCCGATCATATCGAGTTGGTTGATACGTTGTCGAAAAAATTCGAAGAATTGTACGAGGAAGAGGTTAGTTTCTTGAACCATTATTACCAAATTGCCCTTTTAACATTTTCATTTTGTGGGTCCTTATTTACTTTTATGAAGATAGTACTAGGGGTGTTCCACTTTTAGTAGTTGTGTAATTCTTTAAAATGTTATATTCCGGTACCACTTTTATACTCTAAATGATATTTTTTATAAATTCGGGTAATCGTGAACCGAACCGCGGGTAACTGCCTTATTTCAGTTCAGTTCAACCTACTTTGGTTTTCGTTCGGGTAGCCAGGTATCCGTCTCATGCGGTTCGGTTAATATTTTTCCTACTAACCGAACTGAGTCGAATCATGAACCTTAAGTTCTATTACGTTTTTAACATTATGCACGTTTACTACGTTAGGTGCTTAACCTGGTCAGCCGAATTACCGAGAGCGGCAACAGTTTCGACTCATCAAGTGAAGACGGGAAAAAGGAGTTAAACTCTCTTCTCCTCGAAACAACCGAGAGCTCACTTCCACCTGCACCATGGGAGGACGGGGTGTGTAAAGTTTGCGGGATGGACAAAGATGACGATAGCGTCTTATTGTGCGATAAATGCGATTCCGAGTACCATACGTACTGTTTAGATCCTCCGCTTGCGAGGATTCCCGACGGAAACTGGTATTGTCCGTCGTGCGTTTCGAGTCAGTCGATCCCGCAAGACGAGAGATGTGGGACCCGGGCACTCTGTCGGTGGCGTGGGAAGAAGAAGCTTCGGAAAGAATTCACGCGGAATCTAATGGAGACGTTGGCTCCGTTAGCGGACACGATGGAGTTGATAGAGTATTGGGAATTGGGCATCGAGGAGGTTCGTTTTCTTGACTTTGTTTAACTTCCGTCTGTTTGTATAAACCTGAGAACACCTCTGGTTTACGAAAACACGAGAACATTTCTGAGCCTTCAAATCTTTTAATGGATAAGTAATGTAAAATTAAACCACAAGGGTTGTGGCGTACTGGTTAAGGCTCACGGGGATGTGGTGGAATATCCCACACACGAACAGGGGCGTTCTCGTTTGAAACCCGTAAACCTAAATCCATATCGATGTATAACATTTGTACTTCTTTTTTTCGTTTCACAGCGAGTTTTTCTTTTCAAATTCTTATGTGACGAGGCCCTGAGCTCCGGAGTTGTCCGAAATCACCTCGGGCCCGACTCCAGTGATTTGGAAAAGAAGTTGCGAAAGCTCTACAAAGAGGTGAAAAGTCAAAATAAACGAGAAGAATCCACGGTATCGACTTCAGCCAAAGAAAGCGAAGATCGATGTCAAGAAGAGTATTTCTCGTTTTCGAGATCTAGCGATAGTCAAAGTCAAATAGAAAATGACGAAAGTCGGCACGTGAAAGCGGGTCAAGATCAAGAATCCATTGTTCAAGCAGCCGATGCCAAGAATCGGGTTTCGTCTTTACAGGAGAAGATAACGAATTTGGAGTCGAAAATAGCGAAACCCGTTGTCCGAAGAGAGTATTTGGGGAGGGATTTAATCGGGAGACATTATTGGGTTCTTAACGGGCCCGAAAGGGTGGTCGTGTCGGGACCACTTAGTAGCAGAGGGAAGTCGTCGGCAGGCTCTTCGAGCTTCTTGTCGAGATTGAACGAATGCGAAATGACCGAAATGTACCCATCGGATGACTCCTTGTGGACTTGCTACGAATCCGATACCGAAATTTCGGAGCTCGTCGGGTGGCTACGAGATGACGATCCAAGAGAAAAAGAACTAAAAGAGACCATCAAACAGTGGCGGACGAATAGACGAAATGACGATAATGCCCCTGAAAGAAACCGTCCCCAAACGGGTCGAGATCATTCGTCTTACGTCACCAAGGCGAGGGCGGCGTTGGAAAAGAAGTTCGGTCAGTTTTTGAAGAAGCAGGGGCGAAAGGGTAAAATGGTCAACAAGGGGAGATGGTACCGGTGCGATTGTTTGGAGTTGGCAGGACCCGCTCGACACCATTGCTCATCATGCCACTGGACATTTTTGACGAACGACGAGCTCGAGGGCCATAACGACGGAAAATGCGAAAACCGTCAAGAATGCGAGGGCCCGTCGAGGTTTAAGAAGGTTCCGTTGGTCAAACAACCGTCAAATTCTTTGAACGCTCGTCGGGATGAGCCCGATTCACCGTTTCTTTTCGAGGAGATCCGGGCCAAGTTTTGCACCCGGAGTTCGCTTAAAGAAGAAGTCAAAGATATTGGGCTTATCGGGTCAAACGGGGTTCCGTCGTTGTTATACAAGGCGCCTCCGCAGAGTAGCGATGCGGGTTTGTTGCTGGTTTCGGAAACGAAAAAATGGTTTAATTTCTATGACGGGTCGACGGATTATCAGCCGTCGGAAAAACCGGGTACGAATGAGACGCCGTCAAAGGTTGAAAGATCGAAACCCAAGGGTACAAGTGGAAAATCATCGTTGAAGAACAAAACTCCGGTGCGTATTTGCCAATCGTCGTTAAAGCCGTTAACGGGGAGGGTTCTTGAAATCCTCCGGTTGCTTAAGATCAATTTGTTCGATATGGAAACCGCACTTCCACAAGAGGGTTTTAGACCTTCGAGGGGAGGTTTGGATCGTGTACGGGCTTGGCGGGCTTTTGTGAAATCGGCCCAATCGATTTATGAGGTAAGTTTGTTATTCCATCTTTCTTGGATCGATAATGTTTACTTGTGATCATGGTGGTGATGTGCGAAGGGGTAATTTTTAGCATAGAAACTTCCGAGAAGGAAAACACCGAAATGACCTTATGACAAATGGTTTTTTGAAATCCACGACCTTCTAACAGGTTCCATTCTTGTGGGGTCCTTTGGTTAGGGAAATTGGCCAAAATGGCCACTGTTGCGGGGCCAATTGGCCTCTTAACCATTTCTCTCTTAACTTTACATAAATGCCAATGCATCTGTAATATCCAATTCTTTAATTAAGGAATTGGGAAGAAAGTGTAAATCTTTTTCAAAAATCTGGACGGTTCTGTAAAGATCTTTGGAAAAAGTTTACACTTTCTACCCAATTCCGTAATTATGAAATTCGATATTACGGATGTGTTGACATTTTGGGGAAAAAAATGGGAGAGAAATGGTTAGGAGGCCAATTGGCATCCTAACATTGGCCATTTTGGCCAATTTTGCCCTTTGGTTAAATGATCTTCTAACATGTTTCTTTCTTGTGGGGTCCTTTGGTTAAACACCTTTTGATAGGTTGCTTTTTTGTGGGGTCCTTTGGTTAAATGACCTTTTCTCATGTTTCGTTCTTGTGGTATCCTTTTGGTTAAATGATCTTATCACAGGTTTCTTTCTTGTGAGGTCCTTTCGGTAAATGANAAGGGTCCCACAAGAATGAAAATTGTCAAAAGATTATTTAACCAAAAGGACACCCGTATGAAAAAAGAACATGTAAAGAATGGAAATTGTCTGAAGGTCATTTAACCAAAGGGGGGCCGTCCTATGGTTTCTTTCCTTAGGGTCCTTTGGTTAAATGACCTGTAGGCATGTTTCTTTTTTGTGGGGTCCTTTGATTAAATGATCTTTTAACAGTTTCTTTTTTTAGGGTCCTTTGGTTGAATGACCTTTTAACAGGTTTCTTTTTTTGTGGGGTCCTTTGGTTAAACGACCTTCTGTTAGAAGGTCATTTAACCAAAGACCCGAATGGCAAAAAAGAAAATCACACATTGCAAAAACCTTATGTTCTTGTGAATTATGTTATTCCTTTTGCATATCAAAAGTTTGGCAATCTTCAAGTAATATTTGATTATGTTTTCAGATGGTACAAGCAACAATCATGCTAGAGGACATGATTAAAACAGAGTATCTTAGAAAAGAATGGTGGTATTGGTCTTCGCCTTCGACCGCCGCTAAAATCTCCAACATTTCCGCCCTTTCTCTACGGATATACGCCCTCGATGCCGCCATCTGTTACGACAAACCTCCGGCGGACCCCACACAGCCCATAACGCCCAAGAGTTCGAGGTCGGAAAAGAAGACGTCCGAAAAGTCAAACGCAAAAGATTCGTCTGAAAGGTCAAACCCGAAGAACAGTCATCGGTCAAGCACCTCACCGCCCGTCACCGAGTCGAAATCCGCCGAGCCTTCTTCTTCTTCAAGACCGAAAACGAGATCGAAAAAGAGGATGAGGGATTGTGATGGTTGATAAAGTTTGGAGGTTTTTGTGTTTTAAAGATGTAAATGATAGTTTGTTTTTTGTTGTTTGTGTTGTAAATGCTTGTTTTTTAGTGGTTTTATTGAAGATTTTTTTGATGGGAAAACAAGGGTTAGAATTGTCATTGCATTTTGAAATAGGAGGATTATAGGAGGATAGAATTGTGACATTATTATGTTTGATAGGAAGATTACAAGTTTGGTTGGTTTATTTATTAATTGTGTTCTTTTACTTCTTTTAACAAAGTTACCTTATAAGTATAATATTGATATAAAGTTGGGTTCAATGAAAACCCGTAAAAAAATAAAAAACTAAGAAACATCCTTGAAACAATTCATCTGGTAGGTGTTTACATGCGCATAATATATTTTGTAACCATTCATCTGTAGGATATGTACAAATAAGCTTCACACGGAACCCTGTGAGGGGGCATCTTTTGGCTCACTCAACGGCTGAGGCTAGCACAACAGCCTAAAATTGAACTCAAGATTTGTTATGTATTTAGGTAACATCCTTGAAACAATTCATTTGGTAGGTGTTTACATGTGCATAATATATTTTGTAACCGTTCATCTGTAGGATATGTACAAAGCAGCTCCACACGGAGCCCTGTGAGTGAGGGGGCATCTTTTGGCTCACTCAACGACTGAGGCTAGTGTAGGGGCCTAAAATGGAACTCAAAACTTGTTATGTATTTAGGTAAAATCTTTCCACCTTTTTACCAATTGAGTTACATTACATGTCATAAACCCAATTTATACCTAATCAAACATTTAACCTCTTATTCTTGAAAATTTATAATTTATGAAGAGTTCCATACTTATAAAACATCATGTATAAATTATTAATGTATTCAGAAATCAGAATATTCTAATTTCTAAAATATTTCTATTTCTCTCTTCTTCAAATGTCAATAATGGAGTTTTTGCAAACCTTTATTATTATTTCCAAATATAATGTCAATTAATCAAATAAACAATTATATATTTAAGAGTTTCAAAACTCTTATCCCATAATTGATCCCTTTCCTAGTAAACTCTAATTTTGGCCCCAATGATTTGATAAAATATTTAAAATTGAAATCTAAAGTTTAATAAGTCTAAAAATAATCTTTATAATTCTTATTTTTTTTTAAAAATGGCCTCTAATTATTAATTCCGTTAAAAATCTCTGTTTGATTGAAAGATGGTTTAGTTGTTTATTTATTTTCTTAAATACCTTTTACAAAATGTATAATATATAGTTTACATTATTATTATATTTACATAATATATAATTATATTTTTATTATACATACATAATATAATACATT
>LUCG01216429.1:224-19311 GCA_001633085.1 Carthamus tinctorius | reverse complement strand
CACTTCTCTACTTCTCATTTTTTAGCACTTCTCATTTGAACCTTTCCCTATATATATATGTATGTATGTATATAGACTTAAGTCTACGTGAGGGGTGAAACCAAGGTGTTTTTGTGAGACCAAGAAAAAACACATGAAAACTTCACAGTAAAACACCGTAAAGGTAAAAGACATTCGAATGATCATTCTAAAAAAACTTACAAAGTAAAAAAAAAATACAAGCAAACTTAAAAAAATCAAAATCTATACAGGAAAAACACTATGAAGATAAATAAATAAGTATATATATACACAGAGGAAGGTTCAAATGAGAAGTGTTAANGAGGATTGATGCAATTCATGGAGAGGGTAGAGACGATTAAAGGAGGTGACCCGGTCAAAGCCGCATTTGTTGACCGCATGAGTGGTGGAGATCACTTCTCTATTTCTCATTTTTTTTAGAACTTCTCATTTAAACCTAATACTATATATATTTGAACCACTCATGGTTATATTTCTCTTTATCGAGGACCGGACGAACTCGTACAAGGGTTTTGGCAGGACTTTTTGTAATTGTATGCTACGAGCACATCCCGTAAAATACCAAAACCTTTATAGGATTTTTAAATTCTATATTTAGGGGATTTTAAAATCCCGGAATACTAAATCCAAGCAATCTTGTTGGATCAAAAGAATTCCATTTAGGGGGAAAACTTAGGTGAAAGAATGATAAAGATTAAGGTTTAATATAGTGGATGTCAAATATTTGTTGGTTTTGACATTAGGGACTTATACATCATCGTACTATAAAATAAAATAAAAATTGAAGAATAAGAGAGGAGGTTAAAAAGCACAAAAACTTAAAGAAGATTCCTCACATTGTTTTCACATGTGAATAGAAAAGTAAAATGAAAAAAGAGTTTTATATGTACTACTACTACTACTGTTTATTGAACAAGGACATTGCACTATGTGATATGCCCTCAAAACGGTATTGGAATGGTCTCCATCGACATGTCCTACAACCAGTTTTCTTTGGACACATATGTCCTCTCCTCTCTCCTCCTCTCTTCTCTCTTCCTCACTTTTCTCATTTCCAATTCCCCCTAATTTCCCTCTTCCTCCATATCTCTCGCCGGCGATCTCTCCTCTTATCAACCTCCCTCTTATCACTTAACTAAACTAAACCCATGATTCTCTTAAAATCCTCTCTCTTTCTTGATCAATTGGAAGAAGAAGAAGAACATGGTAGGTAGTTCTTGATGGAAGGAATGAAAAGCTATATCCTTTTGTTGATTTTGAGGTAAATTAGTAATTTCTTGAGGTGGGTTCTTTTTCTTTTTTAATTATGGCATCTGGGTTGTTGTTGTTGTTGTTTGAGTTCTTGGATTTGAATCCGTACTGTTTCTTGATCTATGGGAATGCAAGAAATCATCCAAGTAACAGAATTTTCTCGGTTTGTTCATAGTGAAGGTCTTGTTCTAGGATTGTAAAAGTCTTTTGTAACTGGAATCCTTGATTTGATGTCTTGCTTTCTTGATTTAGGGTTTGTTTCAAGGAAATTGAGAATCTTTCTTGGTTAGGGTTTGAGATTTCCCCCAAAAAAGATTCCTTTTTTATAGTTTATGAGCAGATCGTGTAATTAAATATGGTTCAATTGAGTTGATCGAAAGCTAGTGAAATCTGCAAAAAGGCGAATACTTCATTTGCTTAGATTTTGATCAATGGAGGCTAAATTTGGAGGAAACCCTCATCATTATTACGGGCCCGTGGTGTCCGATTTGAAGGCCGTGGGAAAGAGAAGTATGGAGTGGGATTTAAACGATTGGAAATGGGACGGTGATCTGTTCACCGCCGCCCCGTTAAATGCCGACCGTGGGAGTCGGCAATTGTTTCCGGTTACCGCCGAGGGAAATACTGTGATTTCGAATAGCTCTTCGTCGTGTTCTGATGAAGGGAAGAGGGAATTGGAGAAGAGGAGGAGGGTTGTGGTTCTTGATGAAGAAGAAGAAGTGGGTGATGAAGTTGGGGCTCTTAACTTGAATCTTGGAGGCCAAATGTATTCATGGGAAGGGAAGAGTGGGAAGAAGTCTAAAGTGGGTGGACCCACAGCCAACCGTGCGGTCTGCCAGGTGGACGATTGCCAAGCTGACTTGACCGGTGCTAAAGATTATCATCGGCGGCATAAAGTTTGTAATTTGCATTCCAAGGCCACAAAAGCGTCGGTCGGGAATGTGATGCAAAGGTTTTGCCAGCAGTGCAGCAGGTAAATTCTTGTCGAAAAACCACTTATTTATAATTATGCTTGTGCTAGAATATGATTTTAAAGTGCTTTTAGTTTAGATCTCAATATGTGTTACTCTTTCCATGTTGCAAGATGTAAATCTTCTACGTTAGGAATTTTTAACGTAAGATCTGATTTCGGTATGATTTCATTTTCTTATGTCTGTGGGCAGGTTTCACGCTCTTCAGGAATTTGACGAAGGAAAGAGAAGTTGTCGAAGGCGTTTAGCAGGACATAATAGACGCAGAAGAAAGACGCATCCAGAAAACACGATTAATGGAGTTTCGCTAAATGATGAACGCAGTTGTAGTTATTTGCTCGTTAGTCTCTTGAGGATACTCTCCAATGTACAATGTAAGTGTTTTTATCTTTAATCAAACATCATCATCATGTCATGTTTGCATATTATACATCATGACATTGGATTTTTTATGCAGCAAATACCTCGGAGCAAAGCAAAGATCAAGATCTGCTCTCCCATCTTTTGAAAAACCTTGCTAGTCTCGCTGGTACGGTCAATGACAAAAACTCGTCTGGATCCCAATCTTTGCAGGATGCTGGGACATCCTTTGCAACCCCTGATAAGGTAAAGTTTTCATTTTTCTGAATTGAAAATTTATACGGCATAAATGAGATATTGTAACACCTTAGGCAAATCCCACATCGCCGTAGACAGGAGAGATGTTGGGTTCATAAGTAAAACCTTGGCTACGCGTTTTGGGGCCATAAGCATGGCAGGTTCTTGGAACTCTGCAGTTAAGCGTGCTTGGGTGGGAGCAGTACCAGGATGGTGACCTCCTGGGAAGTCCTCTCCAGGTCGCCAGAAACAAAGCCGTGAGTCAGTGCGGCAAAACGGACAATATTGTGTTGCGGTAGGCGGGGTGTTACAGAAATAATCTTGGTTTAATATCTAACGTGTGAAAAAACCTTTACTTATAGGAGCCTCTGCAGCCCGTGATTGAAACTGTTAATCCGTCAAGATCAGACATGATGCATATAGGAGCTTTAGGAACCCCTGATCCTTGCCAAATTACATTTCCGTCAAATAACAAAGCTCCCACTGAAGCTAATACTGTGGAAGCTACAGTTGGAAAGATGAAGTTGAACAACATTGACTTGAACATGGTTTATGATGATTCTCAAGAATGTGTGGAAGCCACAGAGAGCTTTGAGACACCGGAAAATACCGACAATGTGCCCTTATGGTTACGCAGGCACCCTCACAAGTCAAGCCCTCCTCAAACAAGTGGGAACTCTGGTTCAACGGCCACACAATCGCCATCTAGCTCCAGTGGGGAAGCACAGGTACAACTTTATCTTCTTGTTTACTTTTTATATGCAAAAAGTGGCATGAAACGTGTTGCAAATTTGATCTTGGTTATGAAATTTGTTATAATCCAAATTTCTTATTGTATTTCAATGTTTAATTTTAGGCCGTTCAGTAGTTGAAGTGTAAAGTTCTAGAAATTGGAGTAGCTAGATTTGTGATTAAATGCCCAAGTATATATCTATATCTAGGCGTCGTTTATTTTTTAAGAGGTCTGAAGTCTGATTTCACATCTGAAAATAATAGGTGGGTGGTGCACCTCTTAAAATTTCAGAAGACGGTAAGAGGTTTTCAGACTTCCTAAAAATAAAACAGTCTTAATTCTGCAAACCTCTTAATTTTTAGACTTAAGAGGTTTTAAGAGGTATTTTTTTTAAAACAAACAACCCCTTAAGAGTTTTCCATTGTTTTTCAGAGTCGTACAGACCGAATCGTATTCAAGCTATTTGGGAAAGATCCTAATGAGTTGCCTATTGTCCTTCGGAACCAGGTCTGCATCTTTTCTCTTCTCTTGCACCTTATGAGTTTACCTTTTTGTTGGATTAAATTCACTAAATTGCGTAAATTTCAGATCCTCGACTGGTTATTACACAGCCCTACTGATATTGAAGGTTACATTCGACCTGGGTGTATCATATTAGCAATATATCTTCGAATGGACAACTCCTCATGGGATGAGGTAACTTTTCGTGTCACTTAGTGCATCAAGATTGCTAATCTTGTTTTAGGAAAATGTGTAAAAAGTCAAATCAGCCAAAAAGGGTCTGCCTTTTAGCTTAAGATTTGTGTAGCTTATATACTTAAAATTGTTATTGTTCAGCTTTGCTATGATTTGAGCAACCATTTGAGGAAGCTTCTGGATGCATCCGGTAATTCTTTCTGGAGAACTGGATGGGTTTATACACGGGTGCTTGATCATGTTGCCTTTGTTTGCGATGGTTGGTTCTTTTCCCTCTATATTATATACTTTTTTCGTCTTTTTCACTTGCGCTCTTTAACCCATCTCGATTCTCATGTTACAGGCCAGATTGTTTTGAACACGGCTTTGCCTCATAAAACCCACAAAAAGTCCAGCATCTTGAATGTCACACCCATAGCCGTTTCTGCTTCTGTGAGCGCTCAGTTTTCGGTCAAAGGCTACAACTTTTCATGGTCAACCTCAAGGTATCATCTTTCAATTTCTTATCATTTTGCTCTTTTTGGTGGCCGCCCCATCTGGCCAATCAAAATGACAATGGGTTTTTACAAGTATTAGGTGTCGTTTATAAGAGGTGGATGGTGCACCTCTTAAAATTTTAGAGGACGGTAAGAGGGTTTCAGACGTTTTAAAAAAACAGTCTTAAGTCTGCAAACCTCTTAATTTTCAGACTTAAGAGGTTTTAAGAGGTGTCTTTTAAAAAAACAAACAGCCCTAGTCAAATGTCTTTGAATACCCTTGAACAATGATGATAAAAGGGAGTATTTTGAACCCCAATCATTATAGTGATCACGATGAGTAAATAAAGTAATTTTACTATAAAAGATTCCTGTTGTCGCGTTTCCTAGTGTTATTAATGTTGTTGAAAATTCCAATTTTAGGATGCTGTGTGTACTGGAAGGTAGCTACCTTCTTCAGACAAGTTGTTCTGATTCAATGGAGGCAGCTGATCCTTTCATTAAGCATGAAGACATCCAGTCCCTTAGCTTCTCCTGTGCTATACCTCATGTTTCTGGTAGAGGATTCATAGAGGTGACCGATTAAAACTCATTTTCAAGTTAATTTATCGTAGAGTAAATTACGGTTTTCGTCCCTGTGGTTTGTTAAAAATTGCGACTTTCATTCCTATGGTGTAGAAATTGCGATTTTCATCCCTAAGGTTTGTAATTCATTGAAATTTTCGTCCTCACAATTTGTAGTTTATTGCTGATTTGGTCATTATGGTTTACATTTCTTTACTATTTTGGTCCCTTGTCTTAAAGGTAGCCCAGGGACGAAAATTGAAATAAATTTCAAACCATGGGGACAAAAATGGCAATTTCTAAACCACAGGGACTAAGATCGTAATTTACCCTTTATCTTATTTGAAGAGTATTTGTTATTAACTTTTGAATTCTGGTTGCTATTTGTTTGACTAGATTGAGGATGATAGCCTCAGCAGCAGCTTCTTTCCGTTTATAGTTGCTGAACAAGATGTCTGTTTGGAAATCCGTACACTGGAGAGCGATATAGATGTGGTTGAAACATTTGAGGACACAGAAAGAGAGAAGAAAGAAACAGAAGCGAGGACACGGGCGTTGGAGTTTGTAAACGAGATGGGGTGGCTTCTCCATCGGAGTCAGTTGAAAGTCAGATTGGGTTCCTTAAATCCCAATTCAGATCTTTTTTCGTTTAAAAGATTCAGGTGGCTGATTGAGTTTTCCGTTGACCGTGATTGGTGTGCTGTGGTGAAGAAGCTTTTGGGGGTTATGTTTGATGGAGGAGTGGAGACCGGTGAGCATGGTTCGGTTGAGGTTGCTTTGGTGGAGGTGGGCTTGCTTCACCGAGCCGTGAGACGTAACTCCAACCGCATGGTTTCGTTGCTCGTGAACTACCACCCAGCGAATGGTTCGGATGGAAGCGGAAGTGGGTCTGTATGGTTCAGACCAGATGCTGCAGGGCCTGGCGGATTGACTCCTCTTCATATTGCATCTGGTAAAGATGGTTCTGAGGACGTGCTGGATGCATTAACAGACGATCCTCAACTGGTATTTTTCTCATTTTCAACCTCTTTAAATTTCCATAAGCACATTTATAAGGGTCTGTTTGTTAGCAGCTTAATGAGCTTAGTGGGACTCAAAGCTTATTCGGTCAGCTATGTATGACTGTTTGGTAGTGGCTAAGGGCCTGCTCCTTAGCCGCTTAGTGAGCTTAGCGAGACTCGCAGCTTATTCTATCAGTTATACATCACTGTTTGCTAGTGGCTTAATGGTATAAAAGGTGGCTTATTCAGTAGGGGGAGCTTTATGCAGAAAGGCAAGTTTTTCCAAACCTGTCACTCCTAATTAAAAAACATGTTTCTTTCATCTATGAAAAAACACTCCCCAACAAAAACCTTTCTGGGGGGTGGGGGGCTTTATGCAGAAAGCCAAGTATTTAGTCAAACATGGCCCTTCCAATTAAAAAACGGGCTCCTTGACCTCCTTCCATTTATGAAAAACAAAAAACTTCCCAATATATACAAACATATTAATCCATACAGACAACTTGAAGTTTCCATAAGCACACTTATAAGGGTCTGTTTGTTAGCAGCTTAATGGGACCCACAACCTATTCAGTCTATTATATATGACTGTTTGGTAGTTGCTAATGATATAGAAAGTGGCTTGTTCAGTAATCTTTCAATGGGGAGCTTTATGCAGATAAACAAAAAACTTTTTTTCCAATATATACAGACAGACAAATTAATCCATACAGACAACTTTATAACTTGAAGAACGTTTGTTTCAGATCGGGCTTGAGGCATGGAGAAACTCTCGTGACAGTAGTGGATTAAGTCCTTATGATTATGCGTCGTTGAGAGGGCATTACAATTACATCCATCTGGTTCAAAGGAAGATGAACAAGAAGATGGCCAAGGGGCATGTAGTTGTTGACATGCCACCAGCCGAGTCTTCTCCGTTTAAAGCGGCGGCCGGATTTGAAATGGAGAAACGGGTGGTAACAAGATCTTGCAGCCGATGTGAGCAGAAGGTGGCTTATTATGGTGGCGGGCGTTCATCGCTGGCGATATACAAGCCGGCAATGCTGTCAATGGTGGCAATAGCTGCAGTGTGTGTGTGTGTGGCTCTGCTGTTCAAGAGCTCACCTCAGGTTATGTATGTGTTCCAGCCCTTTATTTGGGAAAGGCTCAAGTATGGTGCAAGTTAAATAAATAGGTTTTTTGTTTTTTTGGATATAGTTTTATTAAAGAGATGATATTGCCTTGCTTGCCTATCTATTTACTATATATTACATCATATCATATTATATAATGTCTGACTGAATTTGAATGGAATGAGAGAGATTATTATGTATAATGTGTTGTGTGTGATTTTATCCAAATATAAAGTCCCCAATTCTCTGTACCCAAGTTGATTTAAGTTGTGTGTATTGGAATTAGGGTGTGATAATTGTAGGCTAGCGGTATCAAGGTGTTCCCCTTGGCCTTTGGTCACGGGTTCGAGTCCCGTTATGGGCAAAAGGTGTAGTTTAGGAGTAGAGTAGATTAGGAGTAAGTGTTCTGTTGTTTAAAAAAGAAAATCCTTTTTAATTCAAATCTAGTTTTATACTTGGTATAGTTGTCAAGTTCAATTAATTTTGTTAAAACAACCAAGTAATATTACGGTGAGTAACATGAGATGTGGATTTGAACATATTATTTCTTTTAATATCACGTACTTCCATGAATGGTGCTTTAGAATGGAATTGATATAGTGCATCTATTTCGCATCTAACGGTGGATAACCACCGGAATCCAACCGTGCATTTCTATAATACATATCATATAATTGTATAGCACTATAAGATAACATCAAGCTAAGTTAAACTTTAGAGACTTCGTACATAATGAGTGTTATGCTCAAACTAACCTTAAACAAACTCATATAGTTAAAGAAACTCAAGCTTATAAGTTAATTTAAACAATTTTTTTCAAGAGCTAGTAATCTGAGTTATTATATATAAGGTTTGCTTTTAACAATCCCATTTCCCCTGCCAAACATGTTTGACAAAATCATTTATAGAATATGAAAAATGAAAAGAAAAAAAAAATCAGGCTTTTTCGAAATAAAATCCATACAAAATATTTATTGTTGAATGGAATTAACTCTATTCAAAATATTTATTGCATAAATTTTAGATTTAGTCTATCGAAAAAACTATTTACATTGAAATTTTTTAATGCAAAACACTTAAGATCCCTCGAGTAACACTATCCAATCTTTGGAAAAACTATACATTTGGCTCTAACGTATAATGTTATTCTCGTCTTTAAAAAAAACCTTGTTAAAGATACTTTATATATCTAATCATAAATTAAATTTCTTAAATAAAGTACATATTAAATTAAAATATTTTATTTATCTAAAAATTGTTAAATCGACAAAACAAGTTTTACGTTATAAAAGCTCAAGTTTAGAAAAATAAAAAAAATCAAAAGTAATTTATATATCTTATGGGTTTGGACATTGAAATGGAAAATTGACTCAACTAACTATTTTATTCGATAAATATGACCTTCTAGTCATTTTTCTTCCTATTTTGCACCATTGTCACTACCTCCATAATATATAGTTCCGTTCGTGAAACGGGGCAGTTCTATTTTGCACCCTTTTAAATCTGATTTTTTTTTGTCTTTTCTTCTCTATTTTCCTCATTTCAACTCTCACCTACTCATTCTCTTCTCTCTCGTTTTCGGCCCAATCATTACTTACTCTAAATTCGAAATCTTCAATAATTTTAAGAGATTGGAAACTAGAAATTCAAGCTATGTGGGTGGATACGGAAGATCTTCATCTTCTCTACCATTTTTCACCATCATTGACCATGGTTTTAGGGTTTTTTATCCTAAAAAACCCATTTGGTCCAATTTTCTCAAGGATCTTGAAGACTTGGTTGTAGTTCGGAGTTCCTAGAAGCTAAAGATAACATGTAGCTACCATTTCTTGAATATAGAGTTTGAATAGTTTTCATCAACTCCCGTTTTCCTCTTAGGTATTCTTTATTTGTGTTTCGGAGTAAGTAAAGTGTTCTTGAGAGCCTTATATCTAGGATCTAAAGTCTAATTTGGGGATTTCAAGTCTTCACCAAAGGGAGCTCAAATTTAGCATAAATCTAGCAATGTGAGTTTAAGTTACTTTATAAAAACTATGAGGATATGCTAAAAAAATGTGTATTTCTATGTATTCAAGTGTTTTCTTTGATATTTATCAAATGTATTGATTATTTGATGATATTTACATTTGTGGTACATTTGCTTTTATAAAACTTAGGAAATGCCCACATCTGGGGTTTAGGACATTTTGATGAATAAATTACAATAGTGTGTTCTTTTCTTGATCTGTTTTACAAATGTAGATTTTGACAATAACAACGATGCATGTTTGGTTATTTGATTCGGAAAACTACATAATATTGCATTATGGATGTTTTACAAATATAAATGATATGATTACAATTCGAAAATGGTTTGTCCAAAACAATGATGAGCTTTTGATTTAGTCTTACTTTTGGAACACGAGTATACATATTTATTGAACATTTGTATTTTATTGCTTATATTGGCTTTTATTGTTAACATTTATTGGTTTAGAATGGGACAGATAGTTCCCATGTTGTGGCCAGGCATAACAATATCGGCGGCAACTTGGTACACACTCTCGTTGTTGGATACTAGTAGTCGGTTGACCATATGTTGCAATTTTCTTAGTCGATTTAATGGATGACTATTCCCATATTGTAGCTATAAATAGGTATTGGATCATCAGAGGCAACTTTGTACGAACTCTTGTAGCTGGATACTACCCATTGGTCATACGATGTAGATTCTAGTGAACGAGCATGTGAGTTTATTCGCCGTTCAAAAAAAATCTCATTCACGTTATGCCGTTATGGGTGAATAATGAGTTTTGGTTTCATGATAAATAGGTGTTTTAATTAATGAGCTATCGTCACAAAAATAGTGGACTATGTGAAGGTTGCTTCTTTTGTACTAAATACATTTTATTTTTGGAAATTTCAATTTAAATCTCTTTTCAGTTTTAGCGTCTTGTATAGATATGAAAACTGCTTGAACTCACTAGGCGTCAAGTCTAATTTTTTATTTGTCAACATGTGCATTAGGTCCTCGTTGGATAATGGTATTAACGACATTGTGACAAGATGATTGCTAGTCTCCCACATGTTGGAGATAGCGACCATTGTTGGATTTTAATAACACATGTTCCTAACCCGGACTTTGTGTAAGGTTTAGAGTATTTTAAATACTGATGTTAAATCTTAGATTATCGTTATGTGTAATCAAGCGTTGACTTCAAAAAAGGGTTTATCCTTTATTTAATGTCTTCTCAAAAAAATTTAATTTAGTCGCCCATTCAAATTTGAGAGAGCTACATCCACAAACACACAAGTAGTCATAGATAATGTACCGGTTAATGAGTAAATGGATATAACAAACATATAGTTTATCAGAATCCTACCCATTGAAATATTCAGAAAACCAGTAGAGATAGTAGATTAGATGGATAAAATATTCTTTGTCTAATTGTCCATACTTTATCCAATGGATAGAAATATATAAGGCTTAACGCTTAATCATTACTAATCCTACAGACATGGTATCAATCCATGTACGTTCAACGAGATTCTAGTCCAAACCTTGTTTTCATACCACTATTGGATAACGAAAAGAACTCAGATGGTTGGGTGTAGTTCGAAAAGAACTCAGATGGTTGAAAACAATCAATAACGAGGTCCAAGCATAAATTTTGAATACCAAAACCCTAGATCGTCAAACCTCCAAAGCGATTATTTCTTTGAAAACCCCCTAATTTTTGCTTATTCAACTATGTATGTAGCTTACCAAAATACTTTGGAGCTAGGGTTACGTGGACAAGGAGGCGAAAGTAGGAGGATTGAATTATATTTGTTTGTTATTTTTAATTATTACATGACATTTTAATAATTCTTGTTAACATTAAACAAAAATGAAAGTTTGAATATTTGATTTTTCAAAACATAAATATAAAGGGAATTTACCCATTAATGTGATTTTGAAAAGGACTTGTATTTTTTAATAATATTTGCTATAATAGTAAAAGATTTGGTCAAAATTAGAAGAAAGAGTTAAAGATGCAAATTGTATTGCATTCCGTGCCATTCTAATCTTACTTTTCCTCCAAAATTCATTAGGGTTTGGATCATTACACCCCCTCTACCCCTATGATGTGACACTGTTTCAAACTTTTATGCAGTTTTACCCATAAATAAGTTAACTTTTTATTTAAAATTATATATTTTCAAACTTCTAGGGGGTATATTTAACAACACCCAATTCATTAACAATAAATATCTCAACCATATGTTGATGAACCTGGACCAAATTACGGCCAATTTGTTCATTGGAATTTGGAATTATAAATAAACTGATTGATATTTGGTGTATATATTATAATAATAAGAAAATTATAGAAAATCTATCCAAGTGATAAGAAGAATAGTTGACTTTGAACATCATATATCCCATCTCCATGCATTTCAAACATCCACAAAATTGAAGCAAAAACTTGTGTTATTAATGGCAAATGGCAAATGCCTTACAACTGATTCATAGTTATACAAATCACACTTCCATAGCCATATATCATACTATCATTCATTATATATAGGCCCTTCCTTCCTTCCTTACTTCTTTAAAGGTTTTACCCAAAACACAACTAATCAAATCTTATGTAAAAAAAAAAAAAAGAGGAAAAAAACATACACTGAAACAAGCCCACATTTTTATATCATTAGCCCAAACAGCAAGAGGCATGCAATGCATATGAAATCAAATCAAGGCTTCACCCACTTGAGTTCCTTGACCACCTCCCAGGTGAAATCAGGGTCTGTCCTCCCAAAGTGTCCATATGCAGCTGTCTTCAAGAATCTCCCATTTCCACCCCTCTTAAGATCCAGATTAATGGAGATCATTCCTGGCCTGAAATCAAAGTTCTCCTTCACAATCTTAAGGATCTCCCTATCCGGGATCTTTCCGGTCCCATAGGTGTCAACGAAAACCGACAATGGCTCAGGGACACCAATGGCGTACGACACCTGAACAATGGCTCTCCTTGCTAGCCCACAAGCCACAATGCTCTTGGCTGCTTGCCTCACAATGTAGGCACCACTCCTGTCCACCTTGGTGGGGTCTTTCCCGGAGAAAGCACCGCCACCATGAGCACCCCACCCACCGTAGGTATCGATGATGATCTTACGCCCGGTGAGCCCAGCATCCCCATGGGGTCCACCAATCACGAAACGGCCAGATGGGTTGAGATGGAAGATGGTCTTCTCATCAAGGTAATTGGCAGGGACAACGGGCTTGATCACATGCTCCTTGAGATCGGCTGCAATCTCGTCATTGGTCACGGTCTCGTCATGTTGGGTGGAAATCAGAATGGTATGGACACGGAGAGGGACCATGGCTCCGTTGTCGTTGTGGTACTCGACGGTGACTTGTGTTTTGCCATCAGGCCTGAGCCATGCGCAAGTGCCATTCTTGCGGACTTCGGTCAAACGGGCACCAAGCTTGGTGGCAAGGACATGGCTAAGGGGCATAAGCTCGGGGGTCTCATCGGTGGCATAACCAAACATATGGCCTTGGTCACCGGCACCAATGTCCTCGGGCTTCTTGGTCAAATGACCATGGACTCCCTGAGCGATATCGGGGCTCTGTTGCTCGATGTTGACAAGGACCTTGCAGTTGTCTGCATCCAAACCAACGTCATCGGAAACAAATCCGATCTCGCGGCAGGTGTCACGGACAATCTTTTCGTAATCGACATTAGCTTTGGTGGTGATTTCACCAAAAACCATGACCATGTTGGTTTTGGTGCAGGTTTCACAAGCAACCTTGCTGTCAGGGTCCTGAGCTAGGCAGGCATCAAGGACTGCATCAGAGATCTGATCACAGAGCTTGTCAGGGTGTCCCTCGTTAACAGATTCAGATGTGAACAAGAAGGTCTCCATTATAGCAAAGCTGAAGAAGATTCAAATAAATTAATTTAGCTTCTCCTACAATAAACTAATGTTCAAAAAGCAAGTAGAATTACAAACTTAAAACATGCAAGTTACTAAGTCCTTGGGTTGAAATTTCAAAGGAATTGAAATCACTGTAAGCTCGAAACCCTAAAAAATCATAGGTAACATAATAGATCCATCAACAAAGAAGAACATGATCGTTAGCGGTGGTGTTAAAACTGATTCAATTCCAGATCTGAATGAATTAAGAACAGATCTTCAGTCAAAATCAATTTCAACCTAAAATCAACACAACATATCAATTTCAGACCTAACCGACAAGCATCAACAAAGGAATAATCTTACTAGAATAAGGAAAGCAGAAAAGCTAATCTGACAGTATAGCATATAATCCATGGACAACAGAAATCAATTGCAAACCGACAAGGTTTTTCCATATAAAGATCCAGGAGGAGGAAAGAAGGAGAGTAGTTCCAAATACCTTCTTGTGGTGGTGGTGGAAGAGTAAGAGTAGAGGGAGAGGAGGATGAAAAGCTTTGTGTGTGATTCTTTCCTCTTCTTGCTCTTCCTTCTGAAAGCAAAGCAAAGGAGGTAAGGGCGAGGAGTTAAGGTTATGGAGGTGCTGCTTTTATAGGCGGTGTGGATGGAACCAACGTCCCAGATTCATTCTGTATAGTGTGTTGGTGGAATCTTAGATGATCAACCATTTCTCAGATCAAATCTCCACCGTTCGTTTTTTGTTTTTCATCTTTACCAAGAGTTGGTGAATGAAAATGATGTTGTTTTTTTCTTTTCCTAATGTAAAATATAAAGTAAGTTACTATTTTAGTCCCTATGGTTTAGAAATTTTATGGTTTGTAACTTATTTCAGTTTTTGTTCTTGGAATACTTTTAGGATGCGTTTGGTACACAAACGGGACATGACAGGATAGGATAGGACAGGACAGTTGTTCAGTGTTTGGCAAACCATAATATGACTGGACAGGACAGAACAGAACTGTTTAAAATGACCAATTTACCCCTAGTTTAAAAATTACAACAATTAACCAAATCTATTTATCAAATCAATTTCTAAAATCAAGAACAAAACAATTACCAAATTCATGGACCAAAAACCATTTTCACAAAATCGATTATCAAGTTAGGAACAAAATCAGACCAACAAGTATGCAATGCAAAACTCAGATGCAGAATCACACTAAAAATCAGTAACCTAAAACTAAGATACAAAATCAGAGAAGATTCACAGAACAATAATCAGGAACCAAAATTAAGATACAAATGGATTCACAAAACAACGAGCAGTACCAAAATCGATTCTCAAATCGATGAGTGGCAGCAGGTCGCCGGTGAAAGAGAGGCATCGCCGGTGAAAGAGAGGCATCGTCGGCGAGAGAGAGGCCGACGTGAGAGCAGCAGGCGAGAGAGAGACCACCGCCGGCGAGAGAGGCCAACGTGACAGCAGGTCGCTGGCGAGAGAGAGACTGACGTGACAGCAGGTCGCCAGCAAGAGAGAGGCCACCGTCGGCGAGACAGAGGCTGACGTGACAGCAGGTCGCCGGCAAGAGAGAGGTCGACTTGTCGGCAGGTCGCCAGTGAGAGAGAGGCGTTGGCCGGAGAGAGAGGTCATCGAGAGAGAAGGTCAGGGTATGAAGAAGGAGATCAGATAGCAAAATAGGTTTGAGGGTATTTTGGTCCAAAATGGCTTGTTCTAGTTAGTTCTAGGGGTATGAGGGAGAACAACCCTGTCCCACCCGTGTTCCACCTAGTTCCATATTGGGGTGCACCAAACATGGGACAGGTGTGTTCTGTTTTGTCATGTCCCACCCTGTACCGTGCACCAAACGCACCCTTAAGTACAAGAAACCAAAATAGTAAAGAAATGTAAATTATAATGATTGAATCAACGATAAATTATAAAGTGTGAGGACAAAAATAACAATGAGTTACAAACTTTAGGGACGAAAATTGTAATCTCTAAATTATATGATGAAAGTTGTAATTTTTAATAAATTATAGGGACGAAAAGCATAATTTACTCTTAAATAAATAATGAAAAGGTTTTTATAATTCTATACAATAAAACAATATGACCTAAGCAAAAATATCTTTAATAAAAAATAATTTTTTTCTTAAAGTTATAATTATATTATGAGAATGCTAGCTTTTTCTGTTATTTGATTTAATTTATTTATTTTTCATTTTCTTCATGTGTCTTAATTGAATTTTGATTGCATAAAATAAATTTTTTGATTCTTTATAGTTGTGTGAAAATTTACACAATCAGCATATTTATTATATGATATTTGCATAGCATAAAGTAATAATTATTGACATATATTTATGGTAATTTTTGAAGATTTTATTCCCGAATCTGAAAATTTCTTTTACTAATATAGTGCCCATTAGAATATTTCCATTTGAAGAAGTAGTTTTTTTTTTAATGATAAATACAAATTGTGGTATTTTGGTGTTAAGGAAGAGTATGTCATTTTACTAATCCTTAAAGTTCAATATTATTGAATGAATATATAGGAATATAGAAATTTATTTTCTACTTTAATATATTATAGCATTAATTGTCTCTCTGTCACAAATTCACAATGTTTCTTCTTATATGTATTTATATTTAATTTGGTCTCGTAATATTATAAATCCATATACTTGTAGTTTAGGTAAAAATAATAACACGATGGTTTTTGTATTTGAGACATTTCACTTCATAGTATCAGAAAATAAAGTTTTGTTGCATTTCTTTTTCTCTTAAAGAATAAGCACAACGGATTGCTTTTCGTATATCTTTTTGTACCATCAATAGCAAAACAACAAAACAAACAATAAAAGAAAATCAAGAAAGTCCCACTAGACACGCGACAATCAATTCAAGCATTAACTAATATTAGTTTGAGAACTTTGACATCACGAAAGGCGACTCACCAATCACTACAACAACCACGAGTGAGTAGTGACACTTCTAAAATATGTCATTACAGTTCACGCTCTTAACAAAATTTGTATCTACTAGTTCTAAAGTTTCAAATTTCATGATTTTGGTAAACTATATTCGATCAACTAGTTAATTTGTGGATATGTACCTCCTATGGAATACTCGTCAAGTATGAGCCATAGAGAAAACTCGACAACTATGAAATGTTGTGCATCAATAGTATTCTCCGCCCTCTGATTACACACTGGGTTATTGGCTCAACCTCGACCCGATATGCATGAAAGAATGTGCGAATTCTATATTTGCAACATTCATATGTTAGTAAGTCACACCTTACGAGTCAACTTCAAGCTTTAATGTGAGGTTCTTCAACTGCTACTTAGTATTGAGATGGTGTTATACTATTGTTAGCTTCATTGAGAGATGCATATGAAGCAATAACTAGTGATTTGGTGGTACATACACTAAATGGCTTAAACTTTGATTTTAACTTTGACTTTTTTATTATGAGAATAGAACACTCACATGGAAAATTGGATTTTATACGACTTAGATCCAATTTAACATTCATGAACAGATTGAAACATCAACAACAACAAAATTCCAGTTTAATCAATGCCATCTTGGCCGTGTTAATAACATGAAACCTTTTTTTTTTCTGAAACATTGTTGCTACGCAGACTTGAACATTCATGGTCAATTTAACAGATTAAGAATATTTGATCCATGCCAAATCTATTTGAATCATGGCCATAAAAGAGCCAAGTCTTGCTATTACTATGTACCTAGAAAGGTTTGGTGGTGGCCAAGTATTCAGTTCTCTTGTAGAAATCATGGCGGCTATGCCACCATGTGTGGTGACATCAAAAATGGTGGTTGGGTCATGTCAAGCATGAGATTAATACCTCAAGAAATTTAGTAACAAGATCTGGAAGTATACATTTTATTGTATTATCATTTTTATACAAGTAACAACATCGTGCAAGTATTGAATATCCTACACAAGCAAAGTTATGCCTTGCACATATGAATATTAAAATTTCAAGCTTTCTTCGGAACTGCTCATGATTATATTAATATAATAATTTTATTTCAAGTATATAAAAAGCATAAGTAGAAGAATACAACCTTGGCTATTACAAGATTTTGACCACAAATGAAGACTTTATAACATATGCTATAAGGATAATGTTGATACATTAATGCTACGATAAACCTCTCACACTTGAAATGGTTTAACTAATTTAACTATTCCAATCTACATCCTACCTATAGCCTTTGAACAATCCTCTATATAAATATAAGTGTTGGTTATGGTAGATAGCTACAATAATTACAAGCATAGATCCATATTCCTATTAGATGTTAAAACTTTCTTCTAAAGTACTTTGTATTCTATACTAATCCATTTTTGGAATGTTCAATAAGGAAGTTCCCACTAGTTGATCAAACTATCAAAAACATGAACAGGTGCAATGAAGTAGGTAAAGTCGATGCTCCTACGTTAAAAGCACACATTATCAAGATAGAACGAAGATAACAACTATGATTACAAAATAGTTTGATCTTTTTGTTTTCCATATCTTACATGGGGATCGATTTTGTGAATATACATGGTAAAATATGTAATATATGTTAACTTATGCTGACATTTATTAAGGCTTTTAACATAGGTTAATAATTTAATTATAAGATATGTTGATGTATATTAACATCCATTACCTAATGTTAGCCTACTTTAACATTTTCGTTGGCATGTTAACATTTTCATGATGACTTATGTTAATATTTTCATTTTTTTCATTTTCATTTCTTGCTGTGTGTAATATGATGTTAATTTATGTGAATATATTTTTTGTAATTATCTTTTTTTAAATTATCATATTAAAAAATAATTGTTACTTTATTCTACATATTAGTTTTTGTTATGAAAACTTAGGACAAATAGTAGATAAATTTCTTTATTTTCAAATAATTAGTTAAATTGGCATATTATACTATATNTTATAATTACTATTATATTATTACTATACCCCATTCTTATTATATATTATGATTACTGTACCCGTGTTATTATTTTATTATTATATTAGATACGTACACGTGCGATGCGGTGCAAAACGTTTTAAGCTATTAAGCACTTCAATAAATAATATTGCTGCAAAGCATCTTATTCTCTATCACTCGATTTCCATTTTTATGGTTTTATGAGTTTCTAAGTCGCATATCAGATATAAAATTCAAGATCAATTGGTCAAAAAATGAAAAATATTGGCTCGATGATATAAAAATTTTATTTTCAAAATAAATCAACTCGTAATTTTTTACATTAAATGTAAAAATTAATTAATTTAAACAATTCATAGTAATTAAGTAAATAATTTCAAAATAAATTAACTCGTATTTTTTATATGCAATGCAAAAATTAACTTGAACAATTCAAATTAAATACGTAAATCTTGTTTTTTACGTATACTAAATTAGTGAGATTTATAAAATAATTTTTTTTAATTTACTAAATTAGTGAGATTTATTAAATAAAAGATTACGTATCAATCAGATAAGACTAAATGAATTGAAAGTGTAAACTGCATTCAGATAAGCCTAAATGAACTGAAAGTGTAAAATGCGTCCAGATTCATGTTTAGGCAGGAAAATACTGATTTCAGCTCATCAGATGACGACACGTGGCAGCCCAATTACTTATCTATATATAAGGCCATCCGCTACGGGCCGGTATGGGGAGCCGGTACCGCCCCGGTACCGGCGGTAACACCGCCGAGGTGAGCCAGTACGGGAGCGGTAGAGCTCCTA
>LUCG01216402.1:0-11107 GCA_001633085.1 Carthamus tinctorius | reverse complement strand
TCTTACGTGTAATATATGGGATTTTTAAATGATTATTATTCTATATATATAACATGTGTATATGTATATATATATATATAATATGAGGTTCTTGAATCATTTTTGTCCTTCATAATAAAATTATTGAATGAAACTTATATTAATGAACAATTATTGTTCTGGTTTTCTTTTAAAACGTGGGATGATGGAAACAAATAAACAAACAAAGTTTGTCATGGCTATCAAATACATAATATTCAAATTAATTCATGCATCCAAGTAGTAATCGCTCATAATTGATGATGGGCATTGTTTTTTATCTCCGTTGGTTGGGATATAAGGTGTTCGGTGATTTTGACAATGTTACACCTAAAATAAATCGTGAAGTTTTCAAGTCCATCGAGACAATCAAAGGAAATTGTGGTGTCGGACACTAAAGATCTTCGCATTTCGTGATAGTAAGAAACTGAAACATTTCATAGTGATTCTATCTCATCATTTTGCAAATAAATATATTTCATGGAAGCCTTTTCTTGTAACTTTGTAGTTATTATATTTTCCTTCTAAACATAATTACTTACTATAACTGTCTCATTCACAAGCGAAAAATATAAGGTTGATGCTATTGATGCAAGCAACTTCAGCTATACCTACTCATTCTTTGAAGGTGACAACTTGATGGGTATATTAGACTCCATCACAAATCAAATTAAGATCGTGTTTTCTGCTGATGGAGGAGCTTATTCAAGCAAACAGTCGATTACAGTTGCAAGGGCAATGAAAGGCCATCTGAAGAGGTTCTTAAAATTGAGAAAGAAACCTATGAAAAAACCTTCAAGACTATCGAGGCTTATGGTATTGCACATCTAGAGAATTATTAATTCATCTTCAAGCGACATTTTTAATCTTGGTTTTAAGACGTTTGAGTATCATGTTTTCTGATTCTCGTTATCTAATTGTTATACTGTATATGTGCCAATTTACTAAAATATATTTATGGAATAATTTTATTTTAATTAAATTTAAACATGAGTTATATTTTTCGTCAATTTGTTTTGTTTATTCAACTTTTACTTGTCCATGTGATCACTTTGCATTTCGATGCTTTTTTAATTTCAATGCTTTTGTAATAAGAAGCTTAACTTATTCTATTTGTTGTTATTGTAATAACTCTCAGTAATTTTGCTAATGTCATTCACGGACTAGGGTCCATTTACTTGAACACTTATCCGGTAAATGCTTATCGGAAAAATTGAACACTATCACTACCATGTCGGATAATATTTTAGTCTCTCAAAACGATATCGTACGCAATAATTTACCCGGTAAGCTCTTATCGGGTAAGAGTTGTCAATCTCACTTACCGGGTAAAACTCTCGGTTCATGCTATCACTCTTACCGATTCGTGCTATCGCTCTTACCGGGAAAGATTCTAGTCATTTTCATATTCGTTTCGTAAGATAAATTGACCCAATAAGCACTTACTGGGTAAGCGCCATGTAAACGGCCCCTAAATTTATCTTATTCTATCATATAACTCGTGGAAAATGACATGGTGGTGGTCGACTATTGTTTCTGAGCAAAAAGAAACGTTTTCTCTTTTAACTTTTTATATGGGTTAATTTCATATATACCCTTATTAAAATTTTAAATGTTATATTTATTTAACCTAAATTATAAATATTATGTATGTTCTTTTTAACTTATCAAACTATTATATTTACTTAGAAATCAATTTTTAATCATTTTTTAATCAAATTTAATAGTGAAAAATAGTTAAATGACTGTAATACCACCTTTTAAATCTAATCTAAAAATATCATATATGCCTCTACTAACTTATAAAAATATCATATTTATCTAAATAACTATTTTTGTTAATTTTTAATCATTTTATATATGGAATCAATTTGGTTTTATATATTTTCCTATATGATTATGTGTGTATTTTTAATGTTTGAACTTATCGACATCAAATATTTGGTTATATATATAGTATTAGGTTCAAATGAGAAGTGCTAAAAAAATGAGAAGTAAAGAACTGACCTCCACCACTCATCCGCTCAATAAAGACGGCTTTGACCGGGTCTCTTTTAATCGTCTCCACCCTCCNTGATCGCGTCCATCGTAACCGGTCAAAGCCGCCTTTATTGACCGGATGAGTGGTGGAGATCATTTTTCTACTTCTCTCTCTCTCTCTATATATATATATATATATGTGTGTGTGTGTGTATGTGGAAAAATGGAAAATACATAGAAATGCTTGAAATTGGTTGACTCTGCGGTTGAACCGGAAACCCGGTCACCACACTAGTTCAACTAAAAAACTAGTTTTTAAAACATTGCATTTATGTCAAAAATTTCATTACTAAGATCTCAATAACTATACTCCATTCATCTCTATTGATTTTGTCAAACCTTACATTGAAAAGCCACATAGTTAATTTGGATGTTCATACTGATTTACCACATATTATCTTGTTTGTAAAGCCTATTGTCTTATAAAGTTTATGTTCTTATGAAAANAGTCAACCAGACCTTTTGATGGTTTGAACGATCTGGCGGTCCGGTCTGGTTTGAAAATTTGCCAAACCAGATGGTCTGATCTGGTCTGCGGTTTAGGGTTTTTCCTGGGTGGTTTGCACCAGCCCGACCGCCAAATACGTATATAATTTTTTAATATATAATCAGTTAATTATATATAAAAAAACTAACCCTATCTCTCTAATAATTAGTATTAATTTAGGATCCCATTATCTCATATCTCTATAGATATGTATGTGATTATGTGTATTTAAGAAATTTTTGTCTTTGAAATCAAACTAAGTATTTGTGCTTATTTTAAAGTCCATAAAAGGCCTAAACCGCCTAAACGTGGTCCGATTTGACCGATCTAGGCACTTGACGTCAAACCGTCTGGTTTGAAAACTTAACAAATCGCCACTTTCGATTTGGTTTGTGGTTTGAGGGATAAAACTGCCGAAAAACCGACCGCGAACACCCCTATTCATAACAATAATTTAATAAGTTAAAATGATTAAAAATAGATAAAAATGGTTATTTGGGTAAATATGAGACTTTAATAAGTTAGGAATTGAATGACATATATGATATATGTGGATTAAACTTAAAAGGGTATGATAGTAATTTAACTATTTTTTATTATTAAATTTAATTTAAAATGATTAAAAATTGATAAAAATTAATATTTGGATAAATATGATATTTTGGTAAGTTAAGAAGGATATATATATAATATTTATAGTTTAGATTGAGTAAATATGATACTTGAAATTAACCCTTTTTATAAAATATGTTGATATCTAAAATTATGGTAAATAACTTGCATATGTTTGATGAAAGCTAAAAATACTAAAACAGATATGATAAATTACTTATGGAATTAAGCTGTTGCAAAAAGGCTTGTGGATAATCGCCCTTGATTGCCGCAATTTTTTAAGATTTTATTAAAAGGCTAATTAAGTTTTTATTGAGTCGTTAATTAAAATTAGTCAGGGAAAATGACTATCGATTGACCAACGATGATTTGTTAATTAAATCATAAATTAAAATCTTAGGTGAAAATCCCAGCTGGTAATCCTCCACTAGGTAAATTGAATTACCCGTTCATATTTTATTTTAGAGTAAATTACATATTTGGTTCGTATGATTTACATTATATTGCACCGTTGATCCCTATTTTAAAATAATTATGGAAAAGGTCCCATATGGTTTACATTATATTGCACTGTTGGTCCCTATGGTTTACACTATATTGCACTGTTGGTCCCTGTGGTTTACACTATATTGCACTATTGGTCCCAATGCTTAACAGATTGATTTCACATGGAACTAGGGTCAGGAACCAATAGTGCAATCTAATGTAAACCACAAAGACCTTTTCGATAATTATTCCAAAATAGGTACCAATAGTGCAATATAGTGTAAACCACATGGACCAAATATGTAATTTACTCTTAATTTTATAAATAATTACCTTCTGATTTTCTCACCCACTAAATCCTAAGTAAATTTTGTCTGTAATTTGTCATTAATTAGCGACGGATAGACGGTTTTATCCATTGCTAAGACCTTAGCGACGAAATTAGATGGTGGTCTGTGCGTCACTAATTGGCGACGGACAGCAACCGTCACTGATGTTTCTTTTTTCTAGTAGTGAATAAACTATTTGAGTTCGAGCTCGTTTATCTCAAGTTTGAGCTAAATAATTATCAATCTCGAGCACACACTAAAACTCTTTGAACCTAACAAGTCGAGCTCCATAAGACCAATGTTCGATTCGGCTACTTCGAGTATACATTTTTTTTCCGAGCCAAACATGTTCATATGTTCGTAAATCATATAATCGAAATTTGAATGTTATTGACATCAAGCTGATAAATGAGCTAATCGATATTTAGTTTGAGCCCATAAACGAACAACAAGGTCGAAGTTTTAGCATTAAAAAGGTTAGTCGAGCTCGAAACCTACAACTCGTATCTATTCAGCTCGTTAACACTATATCCACCACTCTTAGAGACTGTTGGTTTACAGGATTGTTCGGATTTGAATTCCTTCAAACATAGGATTTCAAAATCCCAAGGAGGAGGCTAGAATTTCAAGGGATTTCGTATTTTTTTGTATATAACAATGCTTTAAAATATATTAAAAACATTTTTTTTAATAATCAATTAAATAAAAAGGAATTTAACTATTTTTATATTTTTTGTAATTTTTAATAATTTTTTTATAAATCACGAAAATTCAAATTCATTCCAAATCTTACAAACCAAACATGCAATGAGATTCCAAATCCTCCCAAATCCAAATCTCTACATGAAATCCATTTCATTCTGACAAAACAAATGGAACCTTAAGTTTGAAAATTAAGAGGTTTACAAACTTAAGATTGTTTGTTTTACTTTAAGAAAATGTATGAAAACCTCTTTCTGTACTCTGAAATTTTATGAGGTGCACCATCCAGCTCGTACTTTTTAGATATGAAATAAAACTTTTTATAAAATGTCCAATAAAATCTTTGCTGAAAATACTAGGCGATAACCCACCACCGAGTAAATTGAATTACCAGTTGAGATTTTATTTTCTAATTTTTTTCTAGAATCTATGTTTTTAAATAAGAAATACTTGGATCCATCGCTATACTGACAGACACGTGGATAGGTCGTTAATTAACGACGGATAGATGGTTGCTATCCGTCGCTAAGATATTAGTGAAGGAATTAGATGGTGATCTGTCTGTCACTAATTGGCGACAGACAACAGCCGTCGTTGATGCTTCGTTTTCTAGTAGACAGCAAACTATTTGAGTTCGAGCACGTTTATCTCAAGTTTGAGCTAAATAATTGTTGATTTCGAGCATACACTAGAATTCTTTGAACTTAACAAGTCGAGCTTCATAAGACCAATGTTCGTTCGGCTCGTTCGAGTATACATTTTTTTCCAAGCCAAACATGATCATATATTCGTAAATCATATAAGCGAAATTTGAGAGTTACTGAGATCTAGCTGATAAATGAGATAATGGATTTTAAGTGAGCACATAAACAAACATTGAGTTCGAGATTCACATAAAAAGGTTAGTCGAGTTCGAAACTCGTAATTGATTTTTAGCTGAATGTCAATAGCCTACTACTCATCCCTGTTCAGCTTGTTAACATTATATCCACCACTCTTAGAGGCTATTTGTTTTTTAAAAATTACCTCTTAAAACCTCTTAAGTTAGAAAATGAAGAGGTTTGCAGACTTAAGACTATTTGTTTTATTTTTAAGAAAACATCTGAAAACCTCTTTCTATCCTTTAAAATTTTAAAAGATGCACCATCCACCTCTTAAAATTTTAGATATGAAATCAGACTTCAAACTCCGGATGACCTTTTACCTAAGAGTTTCTTTTTCTAAGTCTCTTTATCTTTTGGTATCGAGTAACTTATCAACATTTTGAGCAAACTTAGATGGCCTCCTTGACATTTACCTCAAATATTATGTAAGATCCCATATTTTTCGGGGAAATTTTTTGCATCTTCATATTACAAAAATAAAAGTCTAAATTCATTTAATTAAATCAACCCATAATCCAACAAAATTTAAGTTTTCCAAACCATCATTTAAAATCCAAATAATTAAATAGTGTATAACGAAGTATTAAAAGAACACGGAAGTAACCAAGACAATCCATACGAGTAACCATCAAGCGTGCTCTTCCTTCGTATCTAAAAGAATGAAACATGGAAAAGGGTAAGCTCCACATGCTTAGTGAGATTCTAACTCCTAACTTACCATGCATACCATCACATAAATTCAATTATGGTGCCTCGAGTTCCCAACACCTTACGGCCCGACGACACCGACCACACATATAAATGGTACCTCGGTTTCCCATTACCTTACGAAACAAGGACCTTAGGCGTATCGGGTTCCCAGTCCACTTACGACCCGACACCTAAGTACACTGGGTTCCCAAAACCTTACGACCCAGCGACCAACAACCACACAAATGGTACACCGGATTCCCAAAACCTTACGACTCGATCACTGACCTCCACATACAGGGCAAATTAAGAGAAAGAAACTCACCTGGGGGTGCTAGCTTCTAATCACGAATAATCCACAAACACAGATCACAAAGTAGTAGCACCTATCCAATTAATTTTTTTCTCATAAATAACCAAACAACAAAAGCTGAACTTCCAAAAGAAAATAACGTGTCTTAACCGAGCTCTAAAGTCGAAAGTGTCAACTACAAAGTTGTAGTACGCTGTGAGAGCTTTCCGTGCATATATTATGGGTCAAAAACGAACTTACGGTTTGGTGTTTATGGCTAACGGAAGTTTTACGTGAAATTAAATAAAACATGGTGCTTCTGTTTAAATGGTGCTTCGGTTTGGCAGAAATGGCCCATGGTGCTTCTGTTTAAATGAACAGTTTCAAGAATTACACTTTTGCCCCTGTTTCGTAAACTCCCAAACGAAAACAGCACCATACCCCTAACGCTGTTAGAAACCCATTAAACCTTTTCCCAAATTACACTTTCGGCCCCTAAACTTCCGGAAGTGTCACCCACACCCCAACTATTTTGTCGGCTAGTGGGGTGTTTCCAAGTTGGCAGTTTTGGCCCCTGGACTTTCGTGAAGGACGCAAACACCCCCGAACTTACTTTCAGAAAATTACAGAATGGTCCCTAGGGTTTCGGTTTACCCAAAATCATCCGAAAACAATATTTTTAAATTTCAAAAAGTTACAGAATGGTCCCTAGGGTTTCGTTTTACCCAAAATCAACCAAAAACGATATTTTAAACTTTCGAAAAGTTACAGATTTCCCCCTGGACTTGCAAAAATATAAAACAACTCCAAAACCACAATTTTAACTTACTGCAATGTGCAGAATTGGTCCCTATAGTTTCGGTTTCTACCAAAACAACCCTAGGTCTAGTTTTAACTTCCGAAAAGTGGCACGAACAACCCCTAGACTATATCTAACGCAAACACAAGCATAAAAATCCAACCTTTTTGATCTTAACAACCTTTTTAAACTACAAAAATCATAAGTTTTTCGCATAAAAATCTTTGTAACATGAAAGAGGTTGAAACCCTATACTTAGAACACAAAATATGCAAAAATATGAGTTTTAGGCTTACCTTGCACGCCACCAACCAACGAAATCAATACTAATCACTACGCAAGCCAAGACTTCGAGGAGGAATTCTAGAAAACGCGATATGTGTGTGTGTGTGTGTCCAAAACGGCCAAGAGGGAGGTGGGAGGCAATTTTATTAATAAGAGGGATTAGAGTTTTGCCAATATGGAAACTATTTAACCTCATAGGTTAAATCTTTCTTTATGGGTCTCTACCCACTAAGCCAAATCTAAAATCCCAAACCCAAACACAATTAATTAATTATATGATCCATCCATTTTTATTCTTAATTAATTATCGTAAAATAAAAATCCACGAACATAAATTTTGGGGTGTTATATATTATTTTTGGTTTTCTGTTAAATCTTATCCTTATTTATTAATTAATTATGATTTTCTGTTAAATCTTATGCTTCTTTATTAATTAAATACAAATTCATGGATTATAATATTATCCACGCATGAAAAGTCAGAAAACTGTATTTACTAATCATTAAAAATTTTGAAATCTAGAAATAATGTTTTATAATTACAAAGTTTTCATTTTAACATTATTTTGTGAAATAGGATAAAATAAACACACACGATACATTCACATGGCTAAAGATTAAAACTTTAGCAAGGGAATCACACATGTGTAATTAAGCATCGAAAAAGATGAAACTAATATGATCATCATTCGATACCTTTTGTTTACAATATAAATAATTATTTCTTTAACACAAACCATATTCCATGGTTTCTGATTGTTTCATTTACCGGTTGCTTTTCGATAGTTTATCGATGGTGTTTTGACACTTTTGCAATGATTAATTAAAAAAATAAAGAAGAAATAGCGACTGCTAAAATATATCCATGAAAATCATATTCCTGAACATACGCTCGTACATAACCATAACAAATGATCACTACAACAAAATTTAGTTTATAGGACACCACCAACTTTGAATCGTCCTAATAGAATACTTTATAAGACATAATATATAGGACCAAAGTTAAAATGTCCTATCTAAAAGCATTATAATAAGTTTTTAGAACTCTTTTAGCTGTCTTAACGAGTTTTTAATCAATGACACTTTAATACAAAGTGTTGTATTAGCTATTTTATAGGACACTTTTGAGGAAGTGTCCTATAAATCCATTTTTTATGACACTCTTTTTTATACAACATTTTTCCAAATAGTGTCCTATTAAATAGCTAATACAAGGTTTTTTTTTTTTGTAACAATGTCCTAAAACACTCTTTATGACGCCCAAAAATGTCTTATAAATTAGTCTATTAAGATACTTTATGTTTTTTGGCGTCCTATAAACTCATTTTTGTTGTAGTTGATTATCTAAAGATGTAATGTATCAATAGTAATTTACTATGACGTTTTAACATCTTACGTTAGAGAGATATGTTTAATATATATGTACATGTACATTATTCTTGTAGCATTTACTGTCTAACATTGCTATATGTTTTTCAAATGTTTTATAATTTCAAGTAGATGTGTTGGACCATAAATTGGAGTTGTATAGAAGTTGAAGGACCATTTATGTTAGTTGCTTTATTTCCTTTTAACCTTGCAATAGTTTAGTTCCTGTTTTGTTATTTTCCCTAAACCCTAAGGGGTAGTTGTGTAACTTTGGTTGTACTCCCTATAAAAGGAACAATCTTACTTTAGTTTAGAAGTCTGTATCTTGATTTCATGATCTTCTTCAAACAATCTTACTTTTCTTGAAGAAGTGGGAATTTCTTACAACTTCTCTGCGGTGCGCACTCCACAACAAAATGGTGTCGTAGAAGAAAGAATCGTACGTTGGTCTAAGCTGCCAGATCCATGATGGCACATTCAGGAGTTCCACCGTCCTTTTGGGCAGAAGCCCTGGCCACCACATGCTTTACTCAGAACCGTACCTTGATCATTAAGCGGACCGGTAAAACCGCGTATGAAATGATCAACAAGCGTAAGCCCAATATTATTTTTCTGCGTGTGATCGACTATAAGTGCTTTCTGCTTAATGATAGGGAGGATCTTGGAAAATTTGATAAAAAGTCTAATGAAGCTATTTTTATAGGTTATTCACTCACTTCAAAGACTTGTCAGGTTTTTAAGAAACGCACCAGATCTATCCTTGAGAGCAGAAATGTCAAGTTTTCTGAAACTGAGACTTATTCTGATTTATGTGCCAGTTCTTCTGCTCCCATCATTTCTAACACATCCACCTCCACACAGAGCATAGATTTTGTACCTAACATTTTCTCTTTAGATTTCATTGATTCTGCAGACTACGATTGTCCTAAGTTGATGGCCAGAACAGTAGTTGCTGAGGATCCTGATCCGGCTAATACATCAATATCATCCGTTGCAGTTGTGACTGAGAGCTCTTCGGTGCCTACTGTGGAGGCTAAGACTTCCACTGAAATGGTAGCACAAGAGCTAGAGCCTTCTCCCCCCAACTTCTACTTCTGAACAATCAATAGAAGCTTCTACTGAGCCGTAAGGACAAAGGGATCAACATGCATGTAAGGACAAAGGGATCAAGATGCATGTCCAGTTCTTGTTTATGTATGGTGATTATGTGATGTATGGTTAGTATAGAGTTTGGTTTGTGCTCACTAAGTGTAAAGCTTAACCCGTTGTGGTTTTATATTTTTAGTGGCAGGTACATCCGCTAAGGACAAAGGGAAAGGACTTGCTTGAAGCTCCGTGATGATCAAGGCTCAGCTAATTTTCTAAATGGAAGGATTTATACTTTATTATGGTTGAACTCATGTTTTGATAGTTGAACTATGATTACTCAATTGTTTGGGATATTTAACTCAATTGGATCCTTTTTTATACAGTTTTAAATTTTGTTAGGATTTTTGATGTATTTGTTTTTTTTCTGGATAAGGTTCACCTGGGTTTGCCCAGGCTACATCCTTGGTAATTTTTACCGAGAGCTAAAGCATGCTCCCCTAGGATTGATGTATTCGTTTTCTTTCAAAGTACTGTAAAAAGATTTTTGTGCAATGAAGGATTCAAGTCTTCAAAAATACTACTGCTGATTCTAAGGCTGGAAGATGCTACTGCTGCTATAGTAATGAAGAAGACTAACAGTAGTATTGATTACTACTGCTACAGACTGATAATGAAAGTACTGCTTGCTGAAGACCAACAGTAGTAATGAAAGTATTGCTCATAAGATACTACTGTTCTTTGGCTACTAATGCCAGTTGTTTGTTACTACTGCTGGTTAGTACTGCCAATGCAGTTAGTACTTCTTTTATTCTTACTACTGTTTGGAGGTTTCTTGAAGGTGAAGACTGAAGATAACTTTAAAGAAGATTTACTCGAAGATTTTGTTTCTTTTAATAGTTATCTTGTAATTTGTATAAATAGATGATAGATCTTTGTTGGTCCCAAAAGGTGACCTTCAAATACTAAGGATTATAGAAGGGGGGGGGTTGAATATAATCACACAATTGATTTTCACTTTAAATT
>LUCG01216333.1:0-17049 GCA_001633085.1 Carthamus tinctorius | reverse complement strand
GACACGGGTATTCGTAGAATCAACGTGTTCAGTCTTACTTTCATTTGTGTCCGCTGCATCAGTATATCATCTGCCTACATGTACATTATGTTGAATGATCAATTTCAAGGTGAGAGTTAAATGGATAGTTTGCCGTGTTCCTTTTATATGGATTAGTTGGGTCATAGGTTGGATTACTATCCGTTAGTTGCAATCTGAAAATAGTTATTAGTGGCGCTTAATCGTATAGTTACTTTGTAGTGATAATTTGCAATCGAATTGTTTAATGATGCAGGTAAGTACTAAATATGTTGATCCATTCCATTGGTAGCTAATCTGAAGAAAATGTTAGGTTACCGAATGTTTAAGCAAGGGACCAAAGCAGAAGTCGATGATATCTTGAGGAAAGAAAAATTTCAAGGATTGTTTATTCTTTTGGCATATCTCATGAACATCCGGGTGCATTCATTTTAACATATATACGGACTTCGAATGCACATCATGAGTATATTGGGCTGTATCCAAAAGGGTTTAGATTCCGGAAGACGATGTTTGAAGAAATTGATCGACTTGTAGTATATTTCAAAAAACACATTGATGATCCCCGTGAATCAGTTCGCTAAGCTGCAACTGGTGGTTGGGGTGGTTCTAACACCAATGAAAGCGGAGGCAGGGGTAGAGCTGGTAATTTGGACAACTGTCCCACATCCTTCTTTTTAATGCACATACTCTATGTGGTTGAATTATTACTACTGTTTTTTAGTTTTTGGCAAGGCAAACTAGCTGATTAGTTAGTAGCTCGCTGATGAACTGGCTAGTAGCTGATAAGATAGTCATGTTTGGTAAAACAGACTAAAAATGTAAAAAAAACTCCCGATGTTTTTTGAAATGGCATCTGAAAAAGCTATTACGAAACGGGTTCAGTAAACTAAAAAAGCATGCTAGATTATAGTTTCCCCTCTTTACTGTTTACCTCTCTAGTTGGAGATGGAAGGCAGGTAGTATTCAGGCAAGTGAGTTATTTAGGTCTTTGAATTCTGATATATTTTTCTTTTTTCTCCGTGTATTTCTGTTTGCTTCACGGGTTTGCAGGTAGAGGTGATTATGGGAACAACGATAATCAGGATGATAATGGTGATCGTGGTCATGGCCGCGGCCAGGGGCGTGGAAGAGGAAACGACTCTGATAATGAAAAGCAGGATTCAGGTTATGGAGGTCAAAAGTGGGGTTCTAAGGACGACAATGATTCTTCTGGTGGTGGCTGGGGTGGCGGCAGAAGTTGGGGTGGTGGTGGTGGTGCAAGTGGCGGCGGAGGTGGCAGTTGGGGGAGAAGAAAAACGATGCTTCTGGTTCAGGTGATGCAAACAAGAACGCAGATAATAGTGGGTGGGTGGCAGCAAGAAAGATACTCAAGCAGGAGGAAGTGGTGGATGGTTAGGTGGTGGTGATGCAAGTGGTGGTGGTGGTGGTTGGGGGCAGAAGAATACTACTGGTTCAGGTTCAGCCGATGCCAACAATACTACTGGGTGGGGTAGCAGCAAGAAAAGTAGTGAAGCAGAAGTAACAGGTGGTGCAAGTGGTGGCGGCTGTTGGGGACAGAAAAACAGTGATGGTGGTGACACTTGGGGCCAGAAGAATACCGGTGATGGCAGTTGGGGACAGAAAAATAGTGATGGTGGTGGTGCAAATGGTGGTGGTAATTGGGGCAAGAAGAATAGCGACGGTGGTGGTGGTAGTTGGGGACAGAAGAATGGTGGCAGTTGGGGACAGAAGAATAGCGGTGGTTCAGGTTCAGGTGATGCTAAAGATGATGGTTCTGGGTGGGGTGGCAGCAAGAAAGAAGGTGGTGGTGGTTGGTGATCAACTGAAGTTTGTTTGTTTGTTTGTTGTTAAAAAATGGTGGTTTGCTTTTTGTGTAATCAAACTAAATGCTAAACTTGAATGATTATTGGTCTTGAACTAATTTTAAAACTTTGTTGGTATGTGTATGTATAGGTAAGCCTGGCTTGGTTTTTAAAAGGACCCAAGGACTAGGTAGATAGGCAAAAAATTTACAACCAAATATGGTTTTTTAAATTCAGCCAGCCAGCCACATTTGGATCTAAAGTATCCGATCATAACTCACCTTTTACAACAGATGGTCCGTCCTCCTGAAATTTTGGATTGGGTCTTCTAAATAAAATAATTATTTCATTTTTGTGTTAACTTGGAGCTGTTTTCAACTTGAAATTTTTCATGGTGCCAAAACTTCAAATTCAACAAACTTCCGCCCCCCCTATTTCAGGTAAGGGTGTAAATGATGCGAGAGTCAAACTCGAATATACTCCAACTTGAGCTTTATTTAAAACTAAACTCTAGCTCTGATTAAAACGCAAACTCAAGCTCCTCAAACCAATCTCAAACTCTAACTTGATTCAAGCTCAAACCAAGCTTTTTTAATCGTGGTAATTTATGAAACCAACCATATAGCGACAACTCTATTTTTGATATCGATCCACATGCAATAAAAATAAGTGTTATATATATATATAAATAGTATCCATTTTGTTTTATATGTTGTAAAGGCGGCTGCCACATCATCATCAGCCTGGATGTTTTGCTCTTCTTCTATCAACGGAATTCCCCATGCCCAGTTTTTCTTTTTCATCTCTCTCTCTTAGATGTTCTCTTGTAGAAATCTTATTTTCAAATAACTCATCATCGATCTATTTGGCACCGATCCTTTTATTAGTTATTTTTATTTGGGTGGAAATAGAGAATAAGAATAGAAATGGATGAAAAGGGAAGCTTATTATCAAACTATAGATTGGGGAAAACTTTGGGAATTGGAGCATTTGGTAAAGTAAAAGCAGCCCAACATAAGTTGACTGGCCTCAAAGTTGCCATCAAAATCCTAACTCGTCAATCAATTCATCATGATTCTGCTGCCCACAAAGGTATTGTTTCTTAATTTCACTCATTATTTGTCTATTTTTATTTTTATTTTTGAACATCAAGCAAACACACATGCTCTCAACGGCACCCGACTAATTCCGTCGGAGTAAGTGGCAGGCCCATGATCAGACAGGGTTCGAACCCGGATAGTTAGGGATACCATCCATTGACCCCCTTCGGGTGTTACCTTATGCTTTGGTATCATTTGTGTATTTAACTTTCAGTGAGACGAGAGATTAATATAATGAAGCTTCTTTCCCATCCACACATTGTTGGTCTTTATGAGGTGATCGAGACTCCATCAGCCATATATATGGTCATGGAGTATATGAACTCTGGTGAACTATTTGATTATATCACCGAGAATGGTAGGCTTCACGAGGATCAGGCTCGCCATTTCTTTCAACAGGTATCTATCTATCAATCATCCAATGGATCATATATATCATTATTTACAATGAGGCACCTTCATTTACAACCTTATGAAAGGTAATAACCGTGCAACCTCGTCTAAAACCATTCATTTTTAGCCCATTCGTTATAATTGATTACTCGATTCATCAATAATTATCGATTTCATGCAATAATCTTACATGTAGTAATGCATAGTAATTTTCATTATACATACACTTAAATGGAATGCATATAGATGTGCATGGAATTATCACTATCAGTGCATATATATATATATGTGCATGGAATTATCACTTTCACACGATGCATCGCCATAAACCATTATATGCATTGACATGTGCTGCAGAAATTCGATGAAATCAAAGTAAATACATTAAGAGGTTGCACGGTTGTAACAGTTCATGTGGTTGTAAGTGATTATCCCTCTATTTAGAATATCATACTTAGATCCATGGAATCCATAATTGACTAAAAAGAATGCATGAGATGTAGATTATTTCTGGTGTTGAGAGTTGCCACCTCCACATGGTGGTTCACCGAGATCTTAAGCCAGAGAACCTACTTCTTGATTCAAATCGCAATGTCAAAATTGCTGATTTCGGACTCGCCAATCTCATGCGCGATGGCTATCTTTTGAAAACAAGCTGTGGAAGCCCTAATTATGCTTCCCCAGAGGTAGGTAGCTGCATTATCTTTTCCTACTACTATATAGACATGTTATCATCTTAAATGTAACAATCAATTAACTAATTGATGAAGTTTTTTAATTAATGTTAGGTTATCTCAGGGAGTCTTTATGCTGGTCCTGAAGTTGATGTTTGGAGTTGTGGGGTTGTTTTGTATGCCCTTCTATGTGGAAGTCTTCCTTTTGATGATGAAAGTCTTTCTGGCTTATATGCAAAGATAAAGGTATCAGATTTGTCAAATCTTAGTCAGTCAGCTGAAGCTATGGATATTATTATTATTATTTGGTTTTGGTTTTGGTTTCAGAGTGGAATATACACATACCCAAATTACTTATCTCTTGGAGCGCGTGACTTAATTACACAAATGCTTATTGTTGATCCGGTTAACCGTATATCTATTCCTGAAATCTACAAGCATCCATGGTTCCAACAACATCTTCCACAATACATTTCAATCAATGCTTCATGGAGTGCAGGAAAGGTAACATCAAAATTGCTTACTTTTGCAGTCAAAGATACCCTTTTAATTTATACAGTTATTATTTGAAATCTAATAATGTATACATGGCAAGGTTGATGCTCAAGTTCTAAAAGAGATGGGTAGCATAGGCTTTAATGTTCAACAAGTGATTGGATCTTTGAATAACTTGCTGCATAATCAGGTGCTAAAACTGTCTTTAACTGTTTGTTGTTCCACTACAGAAGTTGCAACTGTAAAAATGACCCTCTTTTTCTTTGATTTTCAGGCAACAGTCACATATTCTATGCTACTGCATAAGCACTTGAGTAACCACAAGGATAATAATCTTCTAGAATCATTGGTAACTTGAACCATTCTTCTTATGTAATCAAGTTTTAATTTCATTAGAAAAAAAATATCGATAAAGTTGTGAAAAGGTTATCATCTTAATAAAATGCTAATTTGTGGGATTTGTTTTAGCCAGCAGATTGCATGATGGATCGTCGAGATGTTTATGTAAGACCAATTTGTGGTGTTGAAAGTCGAAGCAAGTGGGTACTTGGATTCAAGGTGATTCTATCTGGTTTATATTATATACGCCTTGTTTTTGTTGTTATAAGTCGGTTTTGAATGATCTTTGTTGTTTGTTATAGTCTTGTGCATCGCCACATGAAACTATGAGAGATGTTTTAAGCGTCTTAAAGAGCTTAAATGTACAATGGAAGAAGATCGGTTCGTACAACATCAAATGTATTTGGAAACCACAACTTCAAACCTATTCTATGCCTATGGGAATTAGCTTAACAGAAGACTGTCACAAGAAGAGCTCAAATTTTAGTTCCTATGATGCTGTCAAGTTTGAAATTCAGGTACCACCACCAAATTCACTTTGATCATCTAGCTTAACAGCAGTATCATCCATCTCTTTAAAGAATTCATTCATATTGTAATCTTCTTTGTCTTTCTTGATCAGCTTTACAGAGCCACCACAGAGTCGTATCTTCTCGATTGGCAAAGAATCTACGGGCCTCCCTTTCTTTTCATTGAACTTTGTGCCGGATTTCGTACATATATAATTTGAATGGTGTATATATATATTTTGAACTATTAATTTTAAATGGGATTTTGATTAAATTAATGATCTCATCATGGAAAAATTGGCTTCATACTTGTCGAAAGGTTATGGATTCTATTTGAGCTCTCGTTTAAAGTTATATGCCTAAATTCCATAGTCGTGCCGGAATTGTTAATCTGTAACTTACCATTGGCATGTTATCGTCAAAAAGAAAAAAAATGGAAATATAAAAAGCCGGTTTATTAATTACCTGATAAATCATTTTAAGTTAATAATCTTCTAAAAGATCTAAAATGTCTTTTGTTAATAAAAGAATGACTCATTCTAAACATATATTGTACTTGAAAAATCCATGAGAAGGTCTGTGTATTTGAGAAAAAAAAGATCATTTTTTATATTTTTGGTCCCTTAAACTAATTGTTGCTAAAAAAGTGTGTTAACTTAGTGCCTTTATAGTCTTTTTAAGTTATTTTTAGAAAATTAAATGAATATTTATAGTTTTTATATATAATTACTACGGGGTTAAATCATTTGAAAACTCTAGAATTTGTGAAATCCGTGAGAACTTCTATCTTACAACTTTATTTCATATGATACTTTATCATATACGGTTAGTATTTAATGTATGATTGACACATATTTGTTTTACAATGTGATTATTTCATATGTACTTGGTTCACAATGTGTGCAAATTTTTTTTTTTTGAAGAGGTATCCCAGACCACATTGGGCCCAGACTAATCCTCGGCAATTTTGGGCTGAAGCCCAACTGCTAAAGCATGCAGCCTGGGGTCAAAGCCCCCGTACCTCCATAATGTATCCCCCAGGGCTTGAACTCGGGTTCACCACTATGTAGTGCCCAATCCTTACCACTAGGCTAACACTCCTTTGGTAATGTGTGCAAATTTTGTTTTACAAACACGTGAAAAATATGCACATTGTAAACCGATCACATGTGAAGCAAACATATGTTAATCAATATTCTAAATCTAAAGAAAGATACAAATATGGCCGCTAAACTCACATTCTAATAATATCATTTTCACACCATGTCACTATTATGATAGAATTATGTCTTAACAGTAGAATCTCACACCATTTTGATATTATGTAAGAATCTCACCCCATTTTGATCTGTCTCTTTACAAGAGCTACTAGCTAGCTAGTAGATTCTTTCAGCGGTAGATACTGGACGAAGAAACACAACAATTACCGTTATATTATCGTTGCTGCCACGTTCTGCAGCCTCCATTGCCAGTCTCTTAGAGCACATCCCCGCCTCTTTCACTGTCTTTTTCATTAAGCTAACCACTTCCTCATTGCTTACAACGTCCCACAACCCATCACTAGCCATTACCTGTCAAACAACTTATTATTATTGCTACCAACACATTTTCTAATTTGTAGTAACATATTAACTATTATTATTATTATTATTATTATTATTATTATTACATTTGGAGTATTAACCCAAATAAGTGGGTATCATCATACCAGATACTCATCCTCATCAGAAAGTAGAGTCACGGTAACCTCTGGTTCAGCTGTTACCCCAGGCTTCAGATCCTCATCACCAATAGACCTCGTTACCTGTTCAAATCATAACACTTATTTAGACCCTAATCTGTCCACTAAAAGTGAAGGGTAAAAAGATCGTTGACTAACTGATGAATGAAAACAAGGGCCGAGTGAGAGTCGGCTAACAAGCCATAATGATAATATGAGGCCTTAACTGAAGGCAGTAAGTTTCGGGGAGGAGACCCACTAGCAAAAGGTTGGCTTGGCATGGGAGAAGGGTGAATTTTGAACTCTTAAAGAGAGAGAAAGATACAAGTTTTTGGTTATTAGCAAGCCGCTACCTAAGCCCAAAAACACACGTATTGTTAAATATCACGCACTCCTTTCCATAATTAGCCCTGATATGTAAGTGAACACCTAAATGAAGTGCCAACCATGTCAATCATATTGTTAAATGAAGCCTAAATCAAAGACCTAAATTACTGGTAGATATATCTAATACTCCTCTAAGATGGAGCACAAGTGCCTATCATGTCCAACTCCCCTGATAGTAGAGGCAACTTTCCACCAAGATCTAAGACCAACCCTCCCTTGTACAATGTAATGCAGGGTTGTAACCCGTATACTATTAGAAGAGATAATCTTTAATTATATATATGCATCATTGTAGCATGGACGGAAATCAAATTAAACAGAATAGAATCATTTCAATTCGTCTCTCTCTACATAAACAAGCAAATACATGGCTAATTGTCTTGGTTCTACGCTCTGACTTGAAAACATCTGTAGAAATTTAGCACGTAGCTTGTTAACATACATCTCCTCATGATAGCAAGGTAAAAGCAACACTGATATAGATGAGATTCCAATTTTTGAAAATGTATGCAATTTTGAGTTTAGCTAATGATGCAGGAAACACTTTCAGAAAAAAATCGGGTAAAACGATAAAATTGGAACTAGAGTTCAAAGGTCTTGAACCTAGGGAAGGAAGGATCTATCAAGAGTCATCTGTTTGGCTATCATCATTAAGCCGTGTATGGATTGAAGTATTGAACTAACCTGTAGGGCAGCAGGACCAACCCTCCACGTATCAAGCTGCCACTTGACTTGACCTCCTACACTGCTAACACGCTCTCTTTCTTCAGGACAACTTGCAACATGGTCCTATAAATAAAATACTAATTAATCCGGTACAAGTAAAAGATCACAACTTAACCAAGGATTTATGGTTGAAAAATTAACAACCTTACTTAGAGGATAGGGGCAACCTGCTCGACATATGATTCCTCTGCAATCACCGGCATTAGCAACAAAAAGCTTATTCCCAATTATAAGGGCCGCAATTGCTGTGCAACCAGGGTGAGAGTCTTTCTGGATAAATCCCTTGGATTTACGCTGACTATTTAATTCCTTTCTGAATGCAACATCTGTGTTGATGAATGCTTGTTCAAGTGCATCAGGGGGACTGTGTTGGTTGTCATCAGTATAATTAAAAAATAAATTTTCTCATAAAAAAAATAGAGTAAGTTCTAGATTGTCTCAATGGAAGATCAAAAAGTCCATAATCACCTGCTGGCAGAATCAAGGGTTTGCAACAGTCTTGGTAATGCTCGGACGGAAAATTCTGCTGCTGCAGCACCTGCATGCACCCGACGTCAATATTTACGATGGCTTGTTATATAGCAAAATATCTACCATATGTGTTCATGCAAAATTAACCGACATTTTATTCGTCTTTAAATAGATTAAGGGAAGGGTAAGGGCATTGTTTGGTAAAAATAAGCTAGCTTATAAGTCGGCTTATAAGTCAGGTACATGTTTGGATAGACCATAAGCTAGCTTTTTCTGAAAAGCTACTCTCACTAGCGTTTTGGTGACTTATGGGACTTATGAGACTTTTTTTATTCAAAATATATCCTTCTACTTTTTACATTACCAATTTTTAAACATGTCTTTTTTGTCATTTTACAGTCATAAGCTACCTTATCAGCTAGTTTTTGCCAAACGCATCTTATTCATCAGCTAGCTTATCAGTCAGTTTGCCAAAACATAGCCAAGAACTACTTGTTATTGTATAGATGGGTTTCTTGTTTAGACGCTATACAGGAGTTCCTAGAATTTTCCTAATTAGACTCCAATTGCATGACATCATCATATGAAAAAGAGTATAACCTGCTGCCCTTATTCCCATCCCCTACACTTCTATGCACATATCTACTCTTTTTGCTACGTGATTCTATAAATTAAACCGATAAAGAACCTTATTACGGTCTACTGGTATTATTTGTCTTGGGGGAATATGAAGTGTTTTAACTACAAAGTTTATGATTACTTGTACAGAGAACAACTTGCATAAGAACTGCATTGTAACATGCTTTATATATCTATATGAAGATCATTTAATCCTTAGTCCAAAACAATTATAGTTGAACCGTGTTGTTAGTTTTCACCTCGATGACCATCAAAGATTCCAAAGATATGGATATCTTCTTCATTCCATGCATGAGGCATAAGGAAGTGTGTATCCTCCATCGTCTCCCTTCTTCCACAAGTAGCAAAGGAACCCCAAGATAAAACCGGAAGGTATAGTGACGAATTATCTGAACGAGTAGCCCAACTTTTCACATTGCTATAAGTAGTTTTTGATATATTTCCCCCCTGAACAAACCAGTTGATCGGCTCTTTTGAAGGTTGAACTATATTAGTGCTCTCATCACTTGAAAAGGATTCACCGACGACATTATTTTCCTCCATTGTGGATCTCTTCTTATTAGTCCCAATGATGAGATCAAGTTCTGTGATTATATCATCAAATGAAGGTCTAATATGGATATCGGCATCCCAACATCTTTCTATCAAGGAGAGTAATCTTGATGGAGCACCCACTTCAGTTCCGGCAAGAGCAGGTCTTAATCCTTCAGACACAATGGCTGCTGTTAATTGCTGCTCGGTATAGTTCATTTCCAACACAGTGTGAGCCTGCCAGTAGAAGATATTGTTACGGTAAGATGTAAAGTGGCAAAGCGGCTTATGAAAGTTTGCCAAAAAGGATAATAAAGGATACATCGAACTCCGGCCAATAAATTAGGATGAAATCTGTATCAGCTTATGTCATTTTGAGTCTGCTCTAGTGTAAGGAATTGTTTGGTAAACCCAAAGTAGCTTATAAGCTAGCTTATTTTTTGTGTACATGTTTGGATGGACAAAAAGTAGCTTATAAGCTAGTTTTTTGATAAGCTACTTGGAGGTAGCTTTTTGTAGCTTTTTCCAATTATACCCTTATTAATATTAATTATTATATCTCAATAGACCTCTTTTGGTCATTTTACATACCCATAAGCTAGTTTTTGCCAAACATAATTTGTTAATAAGCTAGCTTATCAGCCACCAGCTAGCTTATCAGCTAGTTTACCAAACATAGCCTAAATATGTTAGAAGATCACTCTTGTTATAAAGCACATAGGAAAGTTCAATATCCCAATATACTCATGTGGTCATCTAACGTAGTAAATGTTTTTTGAAATTAAGCTTCTCTACACATTCAATTTTTTTGTACTCTTTCTTTCGAGAACCACATAGCCTACACATCACATTTAAGTGCATCCTACTGCTGATTTAGTTCCAAAGTACTCGTCCTTAACCAAATTAACAGAAAGCTGCAACAAGGGAAACTTTCTTATGAAGTGTGTCAAAGAAAAATGACAGCAGATAATTGGTGTTTCAGGTAATAGATATACCTAGACCAGGTATAAAACATTACAACAAAATTATGTAAATCTAAAATTACTAACCTGTGCTTCAGTGCGAAGGTCGGTATATGGAACGACACCTGTGAGAAGTTCACTACAATGGGTTAAGCTTAATATTTTGTTTTTGTGTACAAACATGAGGGAAAGTCAAAGTAAAATAGTCTCTCAAGTTTCAACAGTAGTCGACATCCATCAAAACCAAGAATGAAGGTGAAAAGAGAAACATCTAATACAGCTACAAGATCATATACAACTAAGAAAGAGGAAGATATTAACAATTATGGTATATGGCAACACTAATAAGGACTTTGTCAAGAATAGTAACATTTATACATCAGAAGCACAAGCAACCAGTAAACATGTTCCCTTATGATAATAAAAGTATTTCCATAACGCAACAGTAAAGTAGGGTTCCGATAGGAACTAAATGTTATATCCTGTTAGAAAACAATGATTGAATAACAAAATAGATTTACTTAGACACGTAAGCTTCTCTCCTAATGATGATATATCTAACTATATTATCATCAATCACATCAAGCATGCCCTCTACTCTCTACTGGTTCCTTTACATAGAGCTAATTAATTATTGTAACAAAATAAATGCTACTTTTCCCTAATATGAAAATATGATTACCATATAAATTATATGGTAATATAACAAATATGCATTCCTTGATTACTTTCTGGAATAGAGCTTATTAACTATGGAATTTAAAGTTAGTAGAAATAGAGTCTACTACATTGCAGAATGTTAATTAGAAAATTTATTAGGAATGCTAACCGCCCTGCCTGCAACAAGTAAGTCTCTTTGTGAAGTTAACGCAAGAAATCGTCACATACATTATCAAAACAGACCATTATCAAAATAGACCTACTAAAAGACATGTAGAACTAAGAATTCTATCCGCCTGCCACATGAAAATTGCAAAATTCCCAATTTGGCATGTTAGGAAAACTACAACATTTCCCTTTTTCTTTGGCAATTTGTGATGTTATATTACCTATTTGTCCATAGCCACTGTTATATCTAATTTCTGCTAATTGCTTTTGGCACACAGGTTTCTGCTACTTTATCAATATTGAGGTGTATTTAGGACAATTGATTCATGGTCAAAGTGTCAAACCTTTTTCCTAAACTACATATTTAGTCAAATATTCAAGTTTTCATGGGATGGGTGGAGCACAAAGAGGCTGAGAATTGAGAAAAGCACCATAAACGATTTTATATAACTAGTTCGTTCCATTATAGAGTTATGATAAATAGCGAATATTATGTTTTTAAAAGGTGATTCAGATCGTCATAGGATTCTTACTTGATTAATACTCCAAAACTGTATACATCGGCCTTTTCAGTATGAACCTCCTTCCTCAATACTTCAGGTGCCATGTAAATGAGAGTACCCACCATATTCTTCTTATGAAAACCACCAGTTGGCTTGCCTGATGATCTCCAGTTCTCCACCGTAACCTGTTTAAGATCTCGTTTGTATTCAGACAAACCAAAGTCTGCAAGATGTGGTCGCAGGCTTTTGTCAAGCTGCATTAAAAGAAAGAGTTATGTATTGAACTAATACAACAAGCGAGAATACGGAACTGCGACATCAAAAGCTTCTACATAACAGACAGAGATGTAACTAGATAATAGAAATATCAACAATTTGAGCCTATCAACTAGTGTAACTTACAAGAACATTTGCTGGCTTCACATCTCTGTGTACGATTCCAATATTATGAAGATACTGCAAAGCATTTGCTGCAATGCAAAAGAGACAGCATGGAAAGTGTAACTTATTTGGGCTATGTAAAGACTGCCTCCCTTAAATCACGCATACATAGAATAGAGTCTGGTGTAAGAGTTTATTTTACCTATGTGTCTGGTGATGATAAGTGATTGGTGAATGGTTGGAGTCCATTCCTCAACATGTAACTTGTGCGAAAGATTTCCAAACTCATACAAGTTGAAGAAGAACATGTAGTTTGGTGGCCTTGCATGTGCTGCGACCAATTTCACAATTCCCTGGTGATTTAACTTGCTTCACATTCTCAAGAAAGAAAGAAAGAAAAATTACACATTAGCCAGCCAACAAGTGTGTTTGTTTGGTTGCATAAAAAAGAAGATATTTTGTAGTTCTGAATTTAACCATAGCAATTGCAATTCTTTATGAAAGTTGTTGATGTCTTGGGAGGTGGACAAAATGGGCTTCTTAACAGCAACTCTTTTCCCTTCCAATGTTGCATCGTAGACAATACTCTCAGCTCCTGGTAATCGTGAAATTTAAGAATCAATATATTAATAGTGAAGAATTAGGGTTTAAAAGTGAAAGCAGCATACCACGAGCAATTGGAAGTGAGAGGGAGTAGGAAGAAGGAGGGAGATGGAGAGGAATTGAATCGCTGCAGCAGCAGCCTCTGATGCAAGTATTTGGATGTGAGATGATCATGTCCTCCTCCTCTAACCCCATTTTTCACGGATCTCCTCGATTTTGTTTTACAGATTTATTCTTGATTACCTTTGGGATGAACTCAATTTTTCTCAACAAATCTTGGGCTACTATTTTGGTTAGGTATGGTTTTAATTTTGGGAATTTTGATGTTTATTTGTTTCAATTTGGATGTTTTCTTTAACAATCGACTCTTGTTTAATTGATATTCTCAAATTATATATACAATGGTTTGCGGTCAGTCCTAAAAAATAGGGTTAAATACTGATCGTTAGATCAACTTTTAAAGCAATCTCAGCCATTTAAATTAAGTATTTTACAGTTATTTGATCTACAGCCCAGTCATCTTCCCTGAATCTCCAACCGCCCCTCACCCCGACTTCTCCTGCACCATCAATCACGGTGAGTCCTAAAATTAATGGACGTCTGCACTCCCCCACCCCTTCACTCCCCCAATCGTTCTCTCCCCCTCTTTCTGCTTCTAAACCTACGTCCCCCACCTCCCCCGTACGCCAAAACCCTCCCACGTTTCTAACAAAATTGACCTCCCATGCCTATATAGAGATTCTATAAGTCCTCCATGATTCTGCCATAAATCGTTTGACAAACTCCTGTGTAAATCTTCGATCGTCGGTATGTACCTTTTTTTTCTACTTTTAATTTTGATCTGCTTTCCGGTAAGAACAGTAGATCAAAGTCACTATATTAGGATGTGTATTGAACCTAAATATGATTTGCTTGTAGTTCTCACCAAACTTCAAAGTCATTATCCTTCAATATATATCCTATATATACTCCATTCACTTTTTCTTTGCATCAATACTGATTTCATAAAATGTTGCATTCTAATCAACAAGTATGCTCCTCTAGGGATGTATTTGTTGACTACGAATCTGACCAACGCGTCTCATTGGACCGGAAATTGGTCTCAACTTTGTCCTACTTGCAAGGTTCATAAAATACATTTTTGAAGTTGTTTATTCTAATTCTCAATTATTAGAAACAACCTCATTTTTATGCATGAATTGCCAAACTTACTGGTGCTAAATCATTTTATTTGTAAACTTTCATACTCTCAAGTTTTATGTTTGTACACCTAAGCTTGATTTAGGTTACAAATCATGGTTTAGTTTATCTATATGCAATCTTTTTACTTCTATGTTATTTGATCCCTTCTAAGGTGCACCATGGATTTTTGGTTATTGCATCTCAAATCAGGTAGACCATCAGCTTCTTTGGTATTTTCAAAAAAATTCAGTTTAATATTTCACTTTCCATATGTTTCAAAATTGAAACCAGAACTGTGTTTTGCCATTTTTGGGTGTTAAAGGCAAAACTCGATTATATTAAATGTGAGTTTAACAGGGTTGTTGGATGAGAATCGAGTGAGTGTGCCTTTTCGGTGACCGTCACCGGATAAAGAAGTAGGAGAATTCAGGATCTCTGCCATGGTATTCTAATTTTGTCAATTTTGTTCAACGTTAGATCTTTTGTCGGATGAATTGCAATCCCTAAATGTATATGTTCTCTTTGAATGTATTTGTCATAGAATGTTGTTATTGAATAGCAGGCAGCCTGATAATGTATAGATTGCTCTTCATTATTGGAGATACATTGTGACCACAATGAGCACCAGAGTGATTTGCTAATTGGATTGGATTTGTGAGGTTAGCTAAAAACGAGTTTTCTTATTGATAAAAAGTTCCATGGTTTTGCAAAATGAGATGATTTGTTCTAACCTCAAATTGTTCAATGAAATTGTAGATGATCAGATGTATGATTTATGTTGGTATACTTGGGTTGGAGGCATCATCATTGGAACCATCGTTGGTCTGCTCCTTGAAATGTTGTCAGAACCAGAAGGTATTTGTCTTTGATTATGCTCTAAATTGATGAAACTTTGTTCTGCTGTTGTATTTTGGATTTTGTTCCAACTTAATAAGTACATATCTTAGTACATTTCACATATTCAATTGTTGTGTTTTTCTTTATAATGGCTCATAAGCATCAATATTTGCCATGTTATGAGCATATTGAAGTGCATAAGTTATGAAGACTACATGTTATTGTGCATGTACCTGATATATGCTTGTCCTGAATTGGATGATCCTCTAGGCCATTACCACCACCTGCAGTTAGTCCATCTTTGATGATGGATACCTCGGTTTGGAGTCAGGAAAGTTTCTTGATTTTTTGCCCTCTAAAAAAACCTATTATATATACTATGGACCATGGTGAGTCCTAAAATAATGGGATGAATATGAGCCATTAGATCAACCTCAGATTAAATCCTCACCGTTTAAATTCCCCTATTTTACAGTTACAGACTCAAAACCCACTCATCCCTTATTATACGCATCTTCTTCCCCCATTTCCCCCCTGCCTACAACACGATCATTTTCTCCCACGATCCACGCCATCCCCATTATATACCCCTCAAATCTCTAACCAGGGCCAGCGCCCCCCTTAATCCCCCGTAGGAAGCATTTACGGATGAAGAAATGGGTGATGAAACAGAACTGCGGCAATGCATGTGAACAATCAGACCAAGCAACAAATACATACGAATCAAACTCTTGAAGGGTAATTTATTGATTTCCAACCTCTTCTTTTTGTTATCAATGATTTGGGGTTTCTCTAAGTTGTGTTATATCCAGTGATTACCATCTGATTTCAGCCCCACATATAATCGATTTACCATTTGGGTGATTGGAGCTGCTTCCATTTCCATATTCTTGAAGAAAGTAGGTGTTTATAAGGTAAATCAATGTTAATTCAACAACCTCATCTTTCTAATTTTTCAATTTCAGGGGCTAAGAAGTTGCTCATAACTTTTGTGTGTGATTGATGGTAAAAAATAACTCCCATGTTTTAGTAAGATTAAAAGCACACAGAATATTATTTTGGTAATATGGTGTTTGATTCATTGTGGTTTGTGGTATCATTTGAGATACATTTCATGTGTTTGATATAATGTCTTGGTTGTTTGTTTTTATGTTATATAACCATTTCCATGGTCTTGGTGGTTATTAAAGGCCCTATGGCAGATTCATCTTCATTTCTTGATATTGGTCATGGTAAGATCTTCATCTCTCTGTAACCTATTTATGGATAAATCAATTTATTTCTTTAATAGCATTTTCTTGAAGACATTACACAAGATCATAAACATTGCGTTTTTATGTGTTTATTTCAAATTGGACTTCTAAGCTTGCACTCATTCTTTCTAATTCGGCTTTATTTTTTTTATCTCTATTCGTATTGATTTTTTTTATAAATTAACAGTACAAATTAGGTAGGCATCACTACTGACTAGGCTCAACAGTCCATGAATGTCAAAAAAACAACATTTCCGGATTAAAGTTTTGATATGACTATGTCTGAATTTTGCACTTTTAGGGATACTCTGAATTACACAAAAAGTATTGCAAATAGAATGTCATAAAAATGTAACAAAAGACTTCATGTTAATTTTATAAATAGTATTAAGTTGATGGTAAAAAACAGAGGGGTATTTTAAGGAGAAAAGAGGGAGTGTCCTCTAATGTGGCCAATATGTTAAAGTTGGGTTTAGTTTGGCCAAATTTTAGTGTGTTATCTAAGCTCTAAAATATGGAAAAAATTTGTTGTACCTACCTTTATGTCCCAGATAGTATTGTATCCAATATAACTAGTGCTATACCCGTCCGTAGGCCGGGTATACGACATGTTTTAATCTAGATTCATTGTTTGATATTTCCAATATAACTTTCTCTATGGTTTGTACTTTTTGATAAGTTTTAGGAGTCAAC
>LUCG01216211.1:0-11607 GCA_001633085.1 Carthamus tinctorius | reverse complement strand
GTGTCGTGCTCTCGGCTGTCCTCACGTTCACAACCAAAAAGTGGTTTACATTTGAACCCACCTCTCTCTATATATATATATTGGGTATTAGGGTATTCATGCTTGTATGTAGTGGTACTCCTATTTTAGATTTGATGATGGCTTGTAGGTAAAACTGATGTCACGTTAACATGGTAGCTCGGGCTTTGTGGGTTGCGCTACCGCTGGACTGCATATTCGATTGGATTATTATTATCATTTTTCCTGGAATTGATCCCGATAGAATCTGTTTTCGCTTTTTCCAAATTTTCCTCGTAGCCGTAACAAAGAAAATGATTCCATCCTCCGCAAGCAACTCCCTCAAACTCTGTCCCCCAATCCCTCACCGTCCGATCCAATATCGACCCCCCACGTGTAAAAAATCCTCGACGGCCCACTAACGAGTACCGTACGGCGCGTAGCACCAAAACTTTTCCATCATCTGAAAAGAAAATTACACATCAAAATCAAGCTGTCATTTTCTCTCTGCCAACAACCGCTTCGCCTGCCCTCCGGCACAATCGCCACCGGCCACGACGGCGGTCTCCGTTCAATCGACAATGTAAGTTCGTATTTTCATGCTCAATTCCGGCCACTAAACTGTAGCTGATTAGGTTTTGATCCTTGTTTTTGAGCTGAATTCCTTTTAAATTCGATGAAATCAGTGATTGTTAGTGATTCGTTTACGTGTTGTTTTGACTAAAATTCTGCAAATGCATGAGCTCGTTTGGACTGTGAAATCGAGAAGGAACATCAAGTGAAATTTCTTCATTTTTTTGTTGTTGATTTTTTCTGGTTTTTTCCTGGTTTTGTAGCTGCACGGATCATTAATGAAGGTAGATAGCGAGGCGAAAATGCATTCCAGCGAAGTTTCTACGCCTTCCGGTAATGTCTTCATCATGTATAATTGTATATGTTCGGTTACTTTTTTCTATTTCGCGCGTTTTGAATGTATTATGTTAAGAATGGTGGTCGTTATACAAACTTGCGGCGCAAGTTTGTAGAAATGGAAGTAGGAACGAGTGAGGTTGTGCAGGATCGTAAATCGTGGTGGTTAGATTCACATGTTTATTGGTAACAAGGTCATTAGAATGTGATTGAGACCTAATTTTATGGGTTTAACAATATGCATTATACTCGGTTTGATGTTATACTTTTTGTGGTTTATTAATATTTAGGGGGGTTTTAGATGCAGGATTTTTTCACTATCTTTTGTTTGGATTGCTTGTTTATTTCTGAACAGTTAAACAAAAACGGAGCATGGACGACAGTGAAGAAAATGTAGTTTCTAGCGCTAAGTATGCTACGTGTTTGTTTGATAAAAACAAGCATAAGAATGTTGATCATGGAGACCCATTCGCCCTTAGAGATTGGGTGGTAGAACTTGATTCCAACAAGTATGGCTCTGTTACAAAAGACATAGAAGATCTTTTCTCAAGAAGGAAGCAGATGTTTATGCCCTGTTTTCGAAGATTTCTCTCAGGTAGACCTGATACAGTGGAGCTGAAATCTGGGAAGGAGTCTCGTGTAGCACCACACTCGGTCATCAACATCGATTCGGACGGTGATGAACCGCCGAGCCTTAGGCCCTTCCAACCGTACCAGGAGGTCGTATTGAATAAACCCACTGGGCAGTTTTCAATGAAGCAGTTTTTGGTAAGTTTCTTTGTTTTGTGATTCAGTCTAAATCATCACAGTATTCAACGTTTGGTATGATGTGCCACATCTTTATCTACTTTTTGTTTGAAAATGTTATTTGTAAAAATGGACTACATGCTTTTCAGTTCTCATGAGACTATCTAAAGTTCATGTTTGTATTGTTGTTCTGTTATCCTATTTTTTCTATCATCCCGATCATGACTCTAATTCCCTAGCAAGTCACCCAAATGCAGAATTAATTTGGCTATTCCAATTTGTAGGTTGGTTGGCTTTTTCGTCCAAAAATTTTACATTTTCAAATTTCAAAATTACGATGTCCGATTTCAAGATTAAATTCATTTTACAGGTTACACTTACGGTATTGATAATCTGTAAAAAGATGGTTCTTTATCAGCATTATAACATTGATTGGTAAAATGAAACAGTTGATTAGAGATGTTCTCATCTTATGCAGTTTGTTGAAAGATGCTTGTCCTGATTAAAATCATTTAGGCTACATGTTCTTATTATCTTACATTATTTTGTTTCATTACTATGCAGGAGGGAGATTATGCTCAGGGCCGAGTTTCAAAGCGACGGAAGGATAGAGTAACTGCAGCTGAGCCGAGTGTTGCAAAAGACAGGAGTGTAGAAGTTGATGATGCGAAGGGTGATGATAAGGAAGTGCATGTAGGTGTTGCAGAAAACAGGAATGTAGAAGATAATGATACGAAGGATGAAAAGGGGTATGATAAGGGTGTGCATGTAGGTGTAGCAAAAGAAAGAAGTGTAGAAGATGTTCATGCGAAGGGTGAAAAAAAGCATGATAAGGGTGTGCATGTAGGTGTTGCAAAGGAAATGAGTGCAAAAGATGATGATGTGAAGGGTAAAAAAAAGTATGATAAGGGTGTGCATGTAGGTGTTGCAAAAGAAAGGAGTACAAAAGATGATGATGTAAAGGGTAAAAAAAAGTATGATAAGGGTGTGCATGTAGGTGTTGCAAAAGAAAGGAGTACAAAAGATGATGATGTAAAGGGTAAAAAAAAGTATGATAAGGGTGTGCATGTAGGTGTTGCAAAAGAAAGGAGTACAAAAGATGATGATGTAAAGGGTAAAAGAAAGTATGATAAGGGTGTGCATGTACGTGTTGCAAAAGGAAGGAGTGTAAAAGATGATGATATACAAGGTGAAAAAGAGTATGATAAGGGTGTTGCTAAAAAAAGGAGTCTAAAAGATGATGATGCAAAGGGTGACAATAAGCATGATAAGGGTGTGTATGCAGGTATTGCGAAAGACAAGAGTGTAGAAGAAGATGATGATGCAGAGGGTAAAGATAAGCATGATAAGGGTGTGTATGTAGGTGTCGAAGACGATGATACAGACATGGAGGAAAGTGATCCACAATCTGATTTCAACTTTGATGGACTAGCTGACATATGGAAAGAAATGACCGTTGGATTAGAATCTTCAAAGGTAAATAATCTTGTGTTCTCTAGTTCTTATCAGCATGCTAATGAATTACAGCAAAGAGTTACTGTTGTATAATCTGTATGTTAGATAATGGAGGAGTAAATAAAACAGAAAATTGTTTAAATGAATTAATTAATTTTGTCAATGTTCTATTAAAATCAATAACCAATATTTCACATCTCTCAACATCACCTGTTGAAGCTTTCTATCTTGGTTTGACAACCTGACATAGGAAGTATGATGAGTTCTCAAGCTGCTGCAGATGAATCTCCATGCCATTCGAATAAGACTTTTACTTGGTGATCACACAACCATTTGAATTTGTGTTGGAGTTCCTTTAAGGGGACATTTTTAAAAAAGGCTTATTGACCCCCTTGGTTATTTATTCTCTTGTTGTATTACTCTCTATTGTCTTCCAGGCAAATGTTGAGGATAATCATGATTTTATTTGGCAATCAAGTATTCTGTAACTGCAAAGCTTCCATTTGTATTGCATACATCATGCATTGTTCGGTTTTAAATGGAGAGTTAGAGGCTTGTTGCTAGCTTTGTGATTACATGCTAGGCCAACAACTAACCACTTCCCATTGTATAAGTTGGCTGTGGTTAAGACTTAAGATTTTGCTGCTGTGTCAAGCTACAACAACAAATCTTTCTAGTATTTTAGATTGTTGATGACACCTATTTTCTTTATCAACTGTCTTTCGAAATATGAACCTCAATATACTGTTATATAAACTGAAACTGAATGTTCTGTTTATCTCTGTCAGGATATAGACCCTTCATCCAACGAACATGCGAATGAAGGTGAAGAGTGTGATCATTCTTATATCTTGAAAGAAGATATTGGTTATGTCTGTCGCGTATGTGGAATAATTGAAAGAAGTATTGAATCAATAATTGAATTCCAGCGTCCCAAGGTCTAATTTTCTCATGCAACCTTCTATTTTATTCTAGTTATTGCTTATCTTTATTTATTTATTTATTTATTTTTTTTTTTTGATGATCTATATACAATGTTTATTCTCTATGTCATGTGTTGTGATAATGTCATCACTAACATCGTGTGTTGCCTTGTATCCAGAGTTCGAAGAGTATAAGAACTTACCATTATGAAAGCCAGTCAAGTAAATCAGGAAATGCTGCTGCTCCTATTCTTGATGGGGTGAAGTTACCTGGAACTGATTTCTCTGTGGGAGAGTTATCTGCTCATCCCAGGCACAATAAGCAAATGAAGCCGCATCAAGTTGAGGGCTTCAATTTTCTTCGCAGCAACTTGATTTCAGAGAACCCTGGTGGCTGCATACTTGCTCATGCTCCAGGATCGGGGAAAACATTTATGCTTATCAGCTTCATCCAGAGCTTCATGGCCAAGTATCCAGATGCTAGACCGCTGGTGATTCTCCCTAGGGGAATCTTAGGAACATGGAAAAAGGAGTTTACCCGATGGCAAATTGAGGACATCCCATTGTTTGACTTATACTCGTTGAAATCTGATAGAAGAGTGAATCAGTTTGAAGTACTAAAGCAATGGGCGAACCAGAGAAGCATTCTATTTCTTGGGTACCAGCAATTCTCATCGATAGTATGTGACACTGATACAAGCTCCATTTCAGTTAGCTGCCAGGAGATATTATTGACATACCCTTCAATTCTCATATTAGATGAAGGTCACACCCCTAGAAACCAAGATACTAACATCCTGACCTCTCTTGAGAAGATCCAGACGCCTCGAAAGGTGGTTCTTTCTGGAACCCTCTATCAGAATCACGTGAAAGAAGTGTTCAATATTTTGAACCTCGTCCGTCCAAAGTTTTTGAGGATGGAAGATTCTAAAGTGATAAAGAGGCGTATTTTGAGCAGGGTACCAATTGAAAGCCGAAAAAACCTCTTCAAGAAGAGTACAGACAATGAGTTCTATGAGGTGGTGGAGCACACCCTGCTCAAAGATGATAATTTTAAGAGGAAGGTGACTGTCATTGAAGATCTACGTGAAATGACGAGTAGGGTTCTGCATTACTACAAAGGAGATTTCTTGGATGAACTACCTGGGCTTGTGGACTTCTCAGTCTTTCTCAACCTCACCCCCAAGCAAAAAAGTGAGGTTTCAGAATTGAGAAAGCTATCAAAGAAATTCAAGATAAGTTCTGATGGAAGTGCAATTTATGTGCACCCATGGCTAAAGTCTCTCACAAAGAATACAGCTGTTAGAGACAAAAATGATGACAACAGTAGCAAGATTGATGAGCTGCTGGAGAATCTGGATGAGAGGGATGGAGTGAAATCCAAGTTTTTTCTGAATATGCTTCGCCTATGTGAATCTGGAGGAGAAAAGCTTTTAGTTTTTGGTCAGTATCTATTGCCCCTAAAGTTCCTAATGAGATTGACGATGAAGGTCAAAGGTTGGAGTCTCAACAAGGAGATTTTCATGATAACAGGAGATCATGATAATGATGTACGTGAGATAGCAATGGACCAGTTCAACAACTCCTCCGAGTCCAGAGTCTTTTTTGGATCCATAAAGGCTTGTGGGGAGGGAATATCACTTGTTGGGGCCTCAAGAATCATAATATTGGATGTGCATCTAAACCCTTCTGTTACTCGTCAAGCTATTGGGCGTGCCTTTCGGCCAGGGCAAGTAAGGAAGGTATATACCTACCGGTTAATCGCTGCAGATTCACCCGAAGAGGAAGACCATGCGACTTGCTTCAAGAAAGAGTCTATCTCCAAGATGTGGTTCGAATGGAATGAGTTCTGTGGTCATCATGACTTTGAGATGGAGACAGTGGGTGTCAAAGATTGTGGTGATCAATTTCTGGAAACCTCTTGGTTGAACGAAGACATAACTACCATCTATAAAAGGTTAGTAATTTACTTCTATCTAAAAAGCATTGCTGGTGTTTTTCACTTTAACTTTGTAGCTTAATTTGTATTCTCTTGTGTTTCCTGTGTAGATGATCAGAATGGGGAAAGTGATTGGCGTTGCTTAGTTTCTTCTTCACAGCTACGTGTTGATAATAGTCAGGATAACCTCAGGGTACATGTAACTAATGGTATGAAACCACAGTTGTGCTAACTTTTTGTATAGGTTTCTGGCAATGCTGGTTGAAAAACCGTTGTTTGACATCCTAGCTTAGCAGAATGAACCACAATAGGTGCAAATCTTTTTCTCAAGTTTTTTGCTGTTTCGATAGCTTGCATTGTATTGCTCAAATTTCTGTGCAGTCACTATGGAGGTGATGGTTTGTGTATCTGATTATTAATGTCAGGTAATGGAATGCCGATTAGTACATGTTTCTGTAGTTCGTTATGTCATTTCAGTAGATTGTCTACATTCCGTACTTATACATGCTTCTGATCCCAAAACCGAAATTACAACAATAGGTTGTCAATTTGCATTATGTTTATGTCCACCAGAAATCGGCATTCTTAAGCAAACGATTAGCAGTTCATCACAAATGCACCAAAGGGAAATGTATGCAGCTTCTCTTTAAAATTATACATGTGATTTATGCTCATTTTCTGTTTTTCCATTACTTAGAAGCAAAAACTAGATGGGTTTCAGGAATTTTCATGAAAGACTGGTTTGAATGAAACCACTCATGCTACAAAATCATGTAACAAGGAAGAAGACTCAAAAACCAGCTCCTGGTTACCTGAATCCACTAAAATCAACAGCATCAGCCGCCACCGATGAACCACCTCCGCCGTCATCATGTACCACCCCTCCACCATTACCCCCTCTCAGGTCAAGTAAACTATAATGGTGGCGTGCAAGCGACATGTGTGGTAAGCTACTATTCTCAGAGTGTTGTAACCTTAACGTTAGCGATACCCCTTCATTGTTAGACTGAATGATTGTGTCCTTGAAAACATTACAATCATCGATAATGGGACCTGTGATTCGGCAGTCTTGATAGGATGATGCTGCACTCTGGTTTGTATCTTGATCAAGTGAGGTTTTTTTGGGCCCAACGTCTGATGAAGAGTTGGAGTCCATTGCAGCATCTACAGATTCTTCTTTGTACATTTCTTCCACCATTGGCTTCCATAGACGAACTCGTGCGTTTATAAACCAGTTTGAGACCTGATACAATTGATCGTTATTGAATCTAAACAAACCCCAGATGATCATTTCAAGAAACCGTGTTTCGGAGCTCCAAATGGAATTAAATCTCATTTAGGGCTTGTTTCTTAGCAGCTTAATGAGCTTAATAGGACTCATGGCTTATTCGGTCAACTATACATGACTGTTTGGTAGTAGTTTAATGATAAAGAAAGTGGCTTATCAGCAGGCTTTTAGGAGGGAGCTTTATGCAAAAAGCCAAGTTTTGTCCAAACCTGTCTCTCCCCGTTAAAAAAACACTCTCCTCCCATCTATGAAAAAACCCTCCCAAACAAAAACCTTTCCAATCTATAGACAGATTAATCCACAAAGACTACTCATAGAAGACTTAATGGAAAACCAACCAAACAGCCCCTTAGTAACTTCAGGGCAGATGGGGATGTCGAAACCGGTACGAAGCTTACCTGACTTCTGGTCAAGCCTGTCTGTCTGGCTAGCATCATCTTTTCTGAATCTTTCGGGTATCTGGTAAAGATCAAGAAACTGATTCATAAAAAAGGAAATTGAAACAAACAACATGACTAATATCACGGAAGTTGAGGGTGATTACGGATGAAGAAAATGCTCGAACAGCCATGCACGTAGGATTGACACAGAGCTTTCAGGAAGCCCTCTCTGTGGCCTCCATATATGTTGATGAATCATGCCAAACTGCTGAACATGCCTCTGTTGCCTCAGCTGCTGATCTACAAATCTCAGCCTGGAAATCGCGATTCCTTGCGCATTTGAATCTGTCTCGCCAAGTCTTCTCTTGGTGACTTTTATTTGGCTGTTGATCCCATCTCGCAAACACCGAAAATGGCTTGATATGGTTTGGAGAGCAAGCGCGGTGTAGGACTTCGCAGCCCCACATCCGGCGATTACATCGAATGATGACACAACAATCTGCATTTGATGGTGGTATTGTTTGTATCTTCTGTCAACCTGTCAACATATACTCCATTGGCTCACAACAAGATAAATTTTGAATTTTGAAAAGATGGTATGAATCTTTTTCAAATTTCAAAACGTAATAAAGATTGAATTTGATTATGGAACTGGAATCTGAATCAGAGCTCTCATTTGGTTCAAGTTTTTCTACTGATTTTTGCTCTGATTCTGATTCTTGACCATGGAATATGAAAATCTACTCTTTTTTTTCCAAATAACGTCAAACAAGAAACTCACCTCGTTCAACATAGACGATAGCTTGGTCATCTTGTTCTGTAAATCTTGTTTTTCAGCAGCTGAGAGTGGACTGGAATCTTGTTTGTCTTTCGATTCCCATTTGACTTCTTTGGAATCATTCATGGAGTCTTGTTTACAATGCCGTTGTTTCAGAGCTGTCTTGACATTAACAACTTCATCAAGCAGTTCTTGAGCTGCTTTTAGATGCTTGGAACCAGAAATCACATTCCCGATTCCGTAAGGATAACTCTCGGAATCTTGGGTGCTTTCGTCTCCAAAACAAGAGAAACCCGTGTTAGGATTCTGGTACTGATCGGAATGGAATCGGATTCCCGAGGGTGGAATATGTGAACCCATTAACAACATCTCATTGCTCCTACAATCTCTTAATAAACTAAACTCATTTCCCCTGCTTCTTGATTCACAGAATTGTTGCTGTGAGACAACACTGGAATCATGGATTCCAGCACTTGGAATATCAATGGAGTTGTTTGGCTGCTGGGAATTCCCGGATGAGAAGTTCATATACATCATGGCATTTCCAGGAGGAACTGCTGATTCCAGAGAACATGAATTCTGCAGAGGCTCTTTCAGTCTTCCATTCTTGAAACTTGGTATGTAAGTTGACATGTTTTTCTATCTCTTTATCGAATTTTCTGCAAAAGATTGGAACTTAATGAATGATGATTCAATACCAAAGACATTTAAGATGAAATCAGACAAACAGTTGATGAAAATGAAGCATTAATTGGTGGGCAAAGGACATGAACATAAAAGCAAATAGTACTTGATCTTCAGTAAAAATAATTTCCCTGTTTCTTTACTACTGCTATCAAACAGGGTAAAAACAGAGAGAATTATCCAGTAGAATTCAGTTTGTTTGTTTTTTTTTCAAATTTCCCACAACAGTTAATCAATTTAAAGACTAACCCACAAAAATTAACCACAAATCCTCATAAGAAAACAGTTCTGCATACCAGATTAGTTGTTTTCTGTTGATGATGATCATCAGAAAGATTAAGGATTTTTTAAATAATTTAAAATGAAAAGAATGAAGAAATTACCCAAGATTAACTCGGTTTTTTTGTGGGTTCTAGGTAGGATAGGATACTACAAGCTTCCATGGATTCAAAAATGGTGATCCCAAGATCATGCTTTGCAGATTTCAAGAAAATGTTGGACCCAGAATTTGGATCAAAAGGTAATCCATGATTCCACCAATTTTAACTCTATGATTCTACTTGTTGTTTGTCCTTTTTCTATGTGAAAAGGCCAACAAAGAAATCTTGAACCCATGTTTATCTATGAGACCCATCATTGTTATTGTTGATGATGATGGTGGTAGTATTTGGTTAAGTAGTGCAATCAGTAACAGCCAGTTGGTAGACCTAAAACCCATTCAAATTGCATTCTCCTTTCTTTCTAGAAATTAAGCCTCAGCTGGTTGTCTCTCTCAATCTCAACAATGGTGATGGAAGCTTTGAGTTGCCCCTATCTCTCTCTACCAAATTTGTTTTTTTCTTGGTGAAAGGGCAAAATGGTCATTATCAAATCTTATGTAATTTAACCCCTAAATTTTAGTTTATCGACGATCTATCATAGTAGTTACACCGACCATATTCTTGCAATCTAAGAGATTTCGAATAAGCGTTCTAGTCGTGGCAAAAAGGTTTGTGCTATTTTTCTGAAATGATCTCAGTCATTATTAGAGGTCAATGTTTTTTTTTATAAGGTTCACCTGGCCCAGACTACATCCTTGGTAATTTTTACCGAGAGCTAAAGATGCTCNCCCCCGGATTCGAACTTGGGTTGGTTGCTACACCTTCCACAAGCCTTAACCGGTAGGCTGCCCCATTGGGGTTATTAGAAGTCAATGTTGGTGTCTTAGAGAATGCATATCTAAACTTAACTTCACTTTCTATTGTGACAATTTAGCGGGGACCAAAGTATTCAAGATGCATTCAATGCAACATCAATTTATACTCGGTAAAAATAAGTTGGAAAACTTTAAACTCATGTATGTTCAGTATGTTCTTTTTTGAACACTTCACGAGGTCAAGCTCGAGTACTTGAGTTGTCAGAGTGGTTGCTTCTTGATGTTTCAATATCTTAATTACACTATAACTTTGTTAGAAACCTCTCTGTAGATATATTTATATACAAGTTAGTACTAAATGAGTCATGGTTCTATAATTGAATCAAGTACATTATCTTGATAAATATACCAGACCTTTATTTTTAACTTGTCGACTAGTTAGACTCTCTTCACCTTGACCATAAATTTAAGGGAAATTGACGGAAATGGCTATTTCACACAACTCAATTGGCCTTTTAGTCATTTTTCCTTCAACTTTTATTCAAATGTCACTACATTCGCAATTTCTTAGTCAACAAATTGCATAGCTAGCTAAAAAAGGCCGAATCTGGTCAATTTCCCTTGAAAAAAAATTGTGGACCTAGATCTCACGAACCTGAAAATTGCTGACTAGATCGTGCAAACTTGAAAATTGTAGAGGTAACGACCTTTGGTTATAAATGGGAGATGAATCACAAGGAGACTAATACGGGTGTGAGAAATGGTCAATTCCGTCAATTTCCCTAAATTTAAACTATCATCGCAACTTCAATTCACTAATGACTTATAATTGTGTCATTAGTTTTTAGAATGATATTTTAAATGTGGTATCCAAAGGTGTTAATTATTTGGGTTAAGTGGTTGGTTGTTCGAGTTTGGCTTGAAATATAACAAGACTTAAGCTCAAATAATATTTTCAAAATAGCGTTCAAATTCGAAGATTAATAATTTTGAACTCAAATAACTCGTTAGAAGCTCGAACCATTAAAACACCATCCTCGCCTGTCATTACCTCTCCTCACCGTCCATCATTGCCACTAGAGGTGCACATCACCGGTTAAATAACCTAACCGGTTATTTTGAAACTGTTTATTAAAAAAATCGGTCAAACATGGGCTTCGAAAACAATACTCTAAGAAACCGGTTAGGTCAAAAAACCGGTTAGAAAAAAAACCGGTCGTAAGTATTGGGTTGGGCTTATTCTGGGCTTGGATTAAAAATATGATTTCCTTTTGGTTTTTCTTTTTTTTAGTTGTTTTGTCTATTTAGTTTTATAATTATATAAATATAATAAAAACAATACATACAATTATATAAATACCAACCATTACCA
>LUCG01215972.1:0-10405 GCA_001633085.1 Carthamus tinctorius | reverse complement strand
GTGTTGCCGAGGGTACCGAACCGGTACCGGCACCCTCCCGACACCGATAGCGGATGGCCTAACTATGTGTAAACTATTTGATTTGTAAGACTTGTAATTATGTGAGACTATCCATTTTCAAGAGTTCCATGAAACCATCTTTGAAGCCATTAGATGAATTATTTTATTTATTTATCGTGTGGCCATGCTTCATGATCGAACCTTTATAGAAAAATAGATCGAACATTCATATAAAAAACGTACATATAAAATAACAGTTGAAGGCAATACGGTTAGAAAATATTTTATATTTATTAATCTTGTGGTTGTGTAGTGTAATTTATCTTGTTCCAATGTGTATTGGCACTAAAAATCTACTTTATAGAACATGAAGCAAGCATGAGGCAAAATACATATTGCTTTCACAAATCACAAACTCAAAGCAACTTCCCCCTTAAATTATCTACCTCTTTGACAATTATATAGTTTCTAGTACAGAATAATAAGACCAATGGGTATATAGGTAAAACGTATATACCATGTGGCATGTTTAGATGGCCTTACATATCAATTAAATAGTCATACATACTTCAAAATAATTAAAAATACCTTATTCAACAAACATAAGAAAAAAAAGCCCATATACTCATCCATAGGAAGAGTAGTAGAATACAACTAACAAATACTTGCTTCTCCTTTTTTTAAGCTCTTATGAGGTGTTATTTGAATTTGGGAAGAAGAAGATGGGCGGAAAAGAATGGAATGATTTTGTTTTTAATTGGATTTTTAGGGAAGGGAAATGAAGGTAATGGAAAGAAACAAAACAAAATAAACGAATTTATCTGTATTCTTGGAAAATGGAAGGAAGGAAATAAAAGTAAAATAAATAAACTTTTGTGTTCTTGAGCACTAGATTGAGTAAAAAGGAAAAAAAAAATCTTATTTATGTTCTTGAGAGAGAAATGAAAGGGAAGAAATAGAAGAAAAACAAATAAATTTTCTTTTTTATGAGCAGAAAACTTTTTAGAAAGAAAACCAACATAATTTTCCTTTTTTTCTATTTCTAAAACTGTAGAAGGCAATGTTCTTTTTGTCTCTCTTGACTCTCCTAAAATAACTCGAGATCAAGAAATATCCCTACACCTTCCTGTTTCTTTTCTTTCAGTCGTAAGAAAGGGTTCAAGGACATATACAACGCAAGGTTTTACCTTGGCATTGTAGATTATGATACATTCTTGTGCTGTTTGCTATGTGACATTTTGTGGATTTGGACTTACTCTACCTTTTTGTATGCTTTTATCGTATTTATTCATCACTTTCTTACTTCTTTTTACTAATGTTTTCTTCACCTTGTGTTAATATTTATTACTACAATATGTTATCACATACTCTTACACAAACATAGGGGTTTCCATGAAAATAATGATTCTACAATTTAGAGTAGATGACATCTTTCACTCAAATATCACACATTCAAGTAAAATTACTTAGCCCATTTGATTTAATTAACAAGCAAACCATAACCACATGGTTTATGACTTCTTGTCCATTGGTTCGGCTTCAAAGGGTAGTAGCCATCAACAAGGCAGTCGATATGGACCATTAAAGTCAACTTTGGCTCCATCTTTGACTTCCTTTTTATATATATATTTTTATAACCAATTTCCCAATTCATTTTTTTTTAACTTTACCATGTTTGCAATTGCACGTTTGGCTGGTAATTGGACTAGACTTCTAAAAAGTCAATGTTTACAGGTAAAATTAGAATCTAAACATTCCAAACAACATCAATTACACCAACCATCCTATAACCTATTCACATGTGATTTACATTCATCCTTTTGCTAGTCGCATATTGCTGGCTACATATGTCTCCACATTTCAAATCAACAAAACAGCCTGTTTCCAGCATTATTGTATCTCCTAAAAAAAAATATCCCCAATTTGTTCTTTTATGCCCCCCAACTTCACCACCACACAATCTAATTATCATACCAAACAAGATTATGCACCAAAGATTCTTGATTCAAATGAAGCAGGAAAAAGAAATGAATTGCTAACAAGCTTTAATCATATGAATTCAATTTATAAGGTTTTCCCCCAAAAAAAGACAATATAATCTTGACATAATTAAGCTGAACTAATGAAAAAACTGAAGGTACTCTTAGAAGATTCATATGTTGTAAAAATCTCAGCATGTTTTGATATATACATTCAATAAGCCAATTTCTTTTCACCATCTTCTGGGCTCGTTGTTATGTCCATCGAATGCCGTAGCCCGGTGTCTTCGTGACGAGTTGCTAACCGTAGACGATAACGATCTACTTCTATGGCTTGCTCGATCATCGGAACTTGAGCTCGAGCTCGAACCCAAAGCCCGTCTTCCGTTTCCTAAACAACCACCACCGAGACAAGAAAACAAACCGCGAACAACCCGTCTTAATCCATGGCGTTCTCTTGTGGTATTCCCTCTCGAAGTCCACGAAATCCTTCTCGGAGCTCCGTTGTTGTTGAACCCCCCGTCCATTTCCGTGAAAACCACCGGTAATTCCCTCTCGCCGCCACGTCTTCCGCCGGAAAACCTCCCAACCGCAAACCCGCCCCCGGGAAGCCGCCATATTGTTAGCCCCACGGCCTCCTCTTCGGTGCTTGCCTCGTTGGGACCTCTGTTCGGATCCAACGAATCGGGGTTTTCCGACGGCAATTCGTGGCGGCAAACGGGGCACGAGTTGCGTAAAGCGAGCCACGGCAGGATGCAATCGGAATGGTACAGATGTTGGCACGGCATTTCTTTAGCTTCGGTTCCCAAATCGAACGGTTCTTTACAAACGGCACAATGTGACTCCGTTGAAACATGATTTTCTTGAATTTCGATAGTCGGCATTGCTTCGATTGCCGCCTTTGATGCGGGCGGGTTATTGTCGATTCGCCCAAATCCATTTCCTTCCATTTGAGCCAATTGATCTAACAACCGATCAAAACCCGAACCCAGCAAAAACTCCGACATACTCGCCGGTAACGGTCTTAGGCCCGACCCGGCTCCATCATCGTAATACAACTCAAACCCACCGCCGTTGCCGGATTCCTCGTTACCGCTACCGGATTCTTCACCGGTGGTGGCACTATTTGCGGATCCACGGAGAACGATGACCGGGTTAAACGGAGACCGTTCCCCGGTGTTCCTTCTAGCCCGCCGGAGTAACGGCGGGCTAGGGCTTGGACCCGGGCTCTGCTGGCCGTTTCCGACCATGTACATGGCTGCGGCCGGAAACCGGCTGCCAATCACGGACCCATTTAGTCTATTGGGGCTATCAATCTCCTCGATGAATCCCCCGTTGCAATCGGGGCAAGATAACGATGAATCTTCCAGATGGGTATGAACCCTAATGAATCGATTGCATCTGTAGCACCAGTACGATGATGATGAAGAACCAATCGTTGACATCAAACCCGATCTGACGAAATAAACAATTTAACCCAAATCGATTTTGAAATCAAACCCTACGATCTACAAATACAAACCTGCTTTTTTCTTTTTTCTTCAAGAAAACTTGAAAAGATCGAATCTTTTTTTCCCTCAAATTAAAGAATTCTCTGTACGAAACGAACCCTAAATACAGAAAACAAAAACCCCAAATTGTATAAAGTGAGAAAAAGAATCTTCAATCAAGAAATTGATGGAATAAACCCTATACATGAAGTTGTAAATGGAAAATTAAAAAATTGGGTTAAGGACGAAAAAAGAGAGTATAATCGGTGGAAAAAAGGGAATCTCTCCGGCGAAGAGAGAGAGAGAGAGAAGAAGTGGGTGTTGATTGTGATAAAAGAGAAAGGTGAATGGAAGATTTTTGATTATATGAAGGGAAAGTGAACGCGTGAGAGAGATTGGCGTGACATTAACGCTTACGATCACCAGACACAACGGACGACGACTTTAAGTGGAAGGAGTCAAACTTTATCATTTCAAAAACAAATTTCTTTTTTACACTTTACTACCTTCATTTCTTATGTGACTTCAAAGTTTTCACATCTCCCAATTTATGATGATGATGATGACCGAATTTGTTGTGATTATATAATTAAGGATGAAATTTCAAATCTTTTCATAACTTCTTTTCTATAATTAGAATTGTATGTAACAATATCTCCATACTTAACGTGGCTAAAAGAATCAACCAAATATAGATAATATTTAATTTGTTGTCTAGCTTATTTCTATGTTTAGGGTGGTAATGGGTGTAAATAGTTTTTTTTTTTGTCTTTATTTTCTTTCCAATATTAAAAATACTATTGGTATCAATAGTTTTGACTTACTTTTCAAGATATATAGTTGGTAATAGAGATATGTGATTTATATTAGTGCTATAGATTATTGGTGAGTTTGAATCACGACTCTAAAGGCTACAAATGGAGGTTGTTGACAAAATGGTTTATTCCAAACGAAGAAACGTATGGCGAGGTTCATGCTATTTTTATGAATGAAGGGTAGTTTTTGTATTGGACGTTTGTATAGTATTAGTAACAAAACAGTTCTGGTGTTATATAATGTGTAAGAGAGATAGAGAGAATTTAGTTTGTATACAAAGATGAAAACCATCATATAGAGGAAGATAGAATTATATAACCAAATTTTCATACTAAATAAATGCATAACATCACATGTAATATGTATACAAACGAAATTACAGTAAAATAAAACAAAAAGGATGGGATTTTTATTTATATGTTGGAACGTAACTAACACAAAAACTTTTATTAGTCACCGATATTAATTAAACCATATAATTATTAATTCAGGAAACTTTTGAAATTTTATAAATTAGAAGGGCAAAATCTACAGGTGAAACAATAGTTAAAGGATGATTATTGTAATTCTGTCTTTGCTTTTGTCTACTTTTTTGAATGGTCAAGGCTGGTTTTCTCGTTTCGTGCTCTCCAAACTTTGGTCGATAACACCATGAATCATTACTTACGTAAATCAGATTAAATTTTATAAACAAGTTATATGATTTTTATTCAAACATGATAACATCGACGAAATTACAATATAGTTAGACACTTAATGAAGGATTTCATTTATTCTTAATTATATCATAACTTAGACGTTGTTTTAAAGTTTAACGGTATGAGAAGCTTGTTTGTTAAACCGTATGGTTGTTTGTTTGCAACTTGATGATTAAACCATCGGCTGATTTGGCATAAACGAAAAAACACTTTCTTTACTGCTTGATTTATTAAGTCGTCATTTTTCAACTCTACCATCATTTCTTAAAGATTGCTGACATGTCGTTGGCATCTTAGGGGTCGTTTATCGAATTCTTACCAGCTAAGTGCTTACCGGCAAGAGATTTACGTTCAATTGCCTTATCGTGTAACATCCTTGGCTTGGAAACTGATTGTTCGTAAGCATTTTAAACCCGGAAAGCGATTACCTGGTAAAAGTCATTTCTCACACTTACCATGGTAAGAGTCTCGGTCCTTGGCTACTTGCCTTGTCTTTTATCGGGTAAGTTTCTTGGTCCTTGCCATGTTCAATTAATAAGATAAATGTCATTGGTAAGCATTTACCCCCGGTAGGCATTTAATAAACGACACCTCAAGGAGCTTATTGAGATTGTTTAATAGTGGCTTAATAATATAGGAAGTGACTTAGTCAGTAAGACTCTAAGGGGCCTTTTATGTAGAACGTTAAGTTTTTTACAAGCATGATCCTCTCTATCATAAAACACGCTCATTCTACCTAATAAAAGACCATCTCAATTGTATACAGAAAGATTAATTCACACGAACAACTTTATCCATACAGAACTTAATAGAAACTCAATCAAACAACCATTAAATCATTGGTTGCTTGGGCCCTAATCTTGTTGGACACTAGGCAAGTACACGTCCTTACCAAGAATAACCTTGTCATTGTCATTTAGATTTCTTTAGATGAAAACTTAACGGAATTATAATGATCAAGAATCTCATTTAAATGATTTGATATGCGAATGTCATTGATGATTTTATAGAACGGTAAAAGACGTATGTTCAGATGCAAATTAAATTAAAATACACCATTAGCTCCATCCAAGATCAATAACTTTTTTGTTACTTTTTTCATTTACCTATAGGCGTGTCATTAGACAGGGCAAAATACCCTTGTTGTGAGATTTTGTTATGATGCTATCTTTCACTTCTTGAAAGCCATCAAGATTAAAGAAAACGATAATAAATTGCACAAATAAACGGTTTATGTTTAAACAACAACTAAATATCAGTTTTATATAATAAACAAATTTAATGAAATGAACGGATTGGATCATGCTTCATATTTGTTGATGGTTTATACATGTTCGACGGATTTAGACTTAACAATTCGTAATGTACTATTTTTGTAAATGTAGCAGAAATATAATTCATTCAAGTGGTTAAAGAGGAAGATTATTGAACTATTTAAAATTAAATATTTTGTTTATAAACCCGTGAAAAACAAGTATTATAATAATACAATGTTACAAAAATAAATTAGTATTTAGACGGGAATTAATTGATAATTAGTTAGTTAACAAAACCATGGGAATTTGGGAATATTTTATAAACATGTCCTATTAGCAACAAGTCTTTCAATTCATACCTTTTGATTTAACTTTTTAATTAATTATTCAAAGAGTAATATCAATGCTCCTTTATCATGCCCTTGAGTCTTGATATCACGTAGAAGTTATAGCAACAACTTAAGTAACATTGTTTTCATATGATGTTGGAATATTACTCAACATCTTTTTTAAATTATGATATTTATTGATGTTATTATCTTGGAACATACATAAACTTTTGAAAAGAGAACAACTCATAGACAGTGATCCAGAGGCACGCATATAAAAGTTTTCAATTGATGATACCTTTTCACCAAATGAGGTAATTCTAAACACGATATGAACCTGATACGAAAATAAACAGGTTGGAGTTGAGTTTTCTGACCCATCAACCCGTTTATTTCGCGAATTGTGTTCGGGTTGGTATATGGGTTCACGGGTCAACCCGCCGACCCATTTATCTATTTTTAATATGTTTTTCATAACAAAACCTTTATGATCCGGCGACTCGCGAACCCACATAGTTAAACGGACTATGCCGATCGTGTGCGGGTTAAACGTATACGAGTTAGGGTTGATAAACAAGACAAGATTAGTTAAATGGGTCGTATCCAGGTTGAGCCTTTCTCACCCGCCAACCCTAACACGACATGATTTTTTACTATAAGGTCTCGTGTTAGTTATTTTTGCATTCTAAGGTCTTGTGTTCAAAGATTTTGTTGCAACTTTTTATAAACATAATAAAGCTGAAATTAAAAGCTAAAAACTAATAAAATGACAAAAATAAAATTCAAACCCATGTCATGGGTGGAAGAAAAAGCCATACAAACTACATTAACCAAAAGAAACTCTTGTCATCATTGTAGTTTCAAAATATATACGGTTCTACACCACAAAGTGGTATGATGATACGTTTTACGACCTTATAAATTTTTACACTATAACAGAAGGACAATGCAGAGGCTCATGCCAACATATCCAATAGAGTGGGTATGCCCTTTCCTTAATCACATAAAATACATATTTATCTCCATCTATACAAACTAAACATGGTTGTCTCCCACTTTTTAGGTTTCGGATTCGTTTAAGTATACCGACTAATCCAGGAACAACTACAAACGATACGAAATCTTAGTAGATAAACCTTAATGGCTAAAAGGGAGTTGAAGACTGTGTAAATAGTAATTGTCCCCTATTTTACCACTTCTTGAGAGGTTCTAGTTTTCCTATATAGTTGCCTCAAACTTTGACATAATTAAACAAGTTGTCATATGGGGGTGTTTGCATTGTGCCATTTGGTCAAACAACCATGCACATTAAATTGAGGAAGAAAGTCAACATTAGGTTCACCATATAACCCATAAAATAATGGTTGCTTCTAGATGTTCATAATTAATAATTACTTTTCTCTTTTTCTTTTGCTTCTAGATACTTGACTCTCGTATATTTTAAGCATCCAAACATCGATGTTCAAATTTAATTTATTTTTATAGTTGGTCAAGAGATGGTAGTTTATTTAAACGAATAAAAAATTATCCTAAATCTTAATCAAGTATCTTTCTTTAAATAGGAAATCGCAAATGCTTCGGTTTTTTTAACTCCGATAAACTTTCTGCTTAAAAAATTGTTCCATAGTTATTCTTAAAAACTTAAAAATTATTCAAAAGAAAAATAGAAAATTAAAAGTTCTAAGACCGATTTATGTATTTATCATAAAATAAATATGCCTAAAATGGGCCTCAATAGGCTAAATGGTTAATGGGCCTTCATTATCACTTGGGCTAACAAAATGCATTCGAGTGTATTATGATGAGATGAGCACAAGTAAAATAAAATTAAAAGCTAGCAAGAAATAGGTTAATTGTTTTCAACATATTTTTTTGTTATAATCGGGTTACCATTGTTTAATTTTCATAATTATGATTTGTTAATAAGATAAAGTTTTTATTTTTTGATTTGTAAATTTGTATGAAAAACCAATTGCTATAACCTTTTTATGGATATATGTATTAAATAGATAAAGTTACATCACCTGTTTTTGTTTTCAGGTGTCACGAAACAATAGAAAGTTATAACTAGACTCAAGTTACAAAACTTTTGTAGATTTATGAATACCATATGAACAATTTGTAAATGGTTTTATAAAATGACATGAATTCATGACAATTAATATAATGTTTCATTTACTAAACTGTTGGAGATTCAACTAGATAAATTTTTAGCTCAGATATATAGCTTATAATACACGTAAAGATCTCATCTAAAAACATATATGATAATATATATATATATATATATAAATTTATAATAATCAAAATTTTATTATTTGATAAAGGAAAACCTGAAAAAAATAAAGAATGTGTTTCTAATAATCATTAATTACAATAACTAGAGACCTTAAAAAAACTTGGATCAATAACTTTTACAAGTATAAATATTCAAGCTTTTTTGTAAGTGAACTAACCCTTCAAGGCTTAATCTTTATTTTTATAATTATACTCCTAATTATCATTAATTCTTAGCTATTATTAGTTAACATAAACTAGAAATTAATATTAAACATTAGTCCTTCTGAATTATAATTCTAAAAGTCTTTTGAAGAATATTTCTTGTGTTTCATAGATCTTAAAATTTTGGATAAAAGAAATGGATAATAAAATATCTAACCAATTAATTAATTATTATTATTTGAGGAACAATTAATTAACTATTTCAGATATAATAAAAAAAATATCCATTAGTTAAACTTAAATAATTGAGAACTTTGTGTTTTTAAAAAATTGCACATCAAACTACCATACTTTCTAAATAACTTGAGAGCAGAAGGTTAATGTAAAATCATATATATTTTATATGAAAGAGGAAGTTGCGCATATGGCGACATGGGTCATTGTTTATACCTTTATAAAGGATGCCATCTATTGTTCATTTAGGTGCCCTTATGTTATTTGAAGCAAAACTTTTGGTATAAGTTTTTAATGACAGAGGGATTAGGTTTCCATGAGAAGTTGAGATCAATGTACGAAGTGGTTATCAACCGTTGGATGAAGTCGACGGATATTAGGACCCAGACGCACGGGGTCGATTTCCTTCTAAGGTGCAATTCATGGGAGGACATAAGATTTATAAGAGATCAAGAGTTCCGATCTCACTTCTCACCGTTAACTCAACTTCTTACATGATCCTTCGCCTAATATGTATTACATAGGAGCATATGCGGATGACGTCGTTTTCTTCGGTAAATGGTCTCTAGGTAATGTTAGAAACCTCATGAAGATCCTTAGTTGCTACAAAGAAGTTTCGGGCTTAAAGGTCAATTTAACCAAAAGTAGCTTAATTGGGGTAGGTGTGCACGAGGAGGAAGTGCAAGAGTGGGCGTTCGAGTGTGGATGTGGGTGGAGCACCGTTCCTATCAACTTCCTTGGCCTTCCGTTGGGCCTCAACATGAATAGAACCGTTAGTTGGAATTTGGTCTTGGAGAAAATGAGGAAGAAGCTAGCAAAGTGGAAAGCAAAAGCGTTGTCATTCGGGGGTCGGCTAACCTTGGTTAAGTCGGTCCTAGGAAGTACTTCCTTATACTACTTGTCGCTTTTCTGAGCTCCGAAAAGTGTGTTGAGTGTCCTTGAAAAAGTGAGAGCTAGGTTCTTTTGGGGAGGGGGGAGTGAGGAGGGCTCATTAGGAAAAGTAGTGTCGTGGATAAAGTGGGAGAGAGTGCTTAATAAATTCGAAAAAGGGGGGTTGGATGTGGGGAGGTTAGATGTGGCTAACCGGGGGTTATTGGGCAAATGGTGGTGGAAGTTTGTGAGTGAAGAGGGTGATCTTTGGGTAAAAGTGATCAAGAGCAT
>LUCG01215952.1:0-17223 GCA_001633085.1 Carthamus tinctorius | reverse complement strand
TTTGCAAAGACCAAATGGTAGATGATGCTCTAAAGCTCTTCAAAGATATGATCTTCCACAAAGCCATTCTACCTGATATTGTCACTTACAACTCTTTGATTCACGGCCTTTGTAACATAGGTCGTTGGGATGATGCTATTAAAGTGCTCAAGCAAATGGAAGAGGATGAAAGAACATCTCCAGATGTCATAACCTTCAATATATTAGTTGATGCATTTTGCAAGGAAGGTTTGGTGGAAGATGCAGTGGCTGTTATGAATATCATGTTAGAGAGAGGAAAGGATCCTGATTTAGTGACATACAACTCACTTATTGATGGGTATTGTTTACGAGCTGAAATGAACAAGGCAAGGGAAGTTTTTGATTCGATGAGGATTAGAGGCCTGATACCAGATGTTGTGACTTATAGTAGCTTGTTGAATGGCTACTGCAAAAACTTGAAGATAGACGAGGCCATGCATTTGTTCCGTGAAATAACTGAAAAAGGTATGAAACCCAATGTGGTCACTTACAGTACAATGTTGCAGGGATTGTTTCGAGTTGGACGTTGTGAAGCTGCACACAAACTTTTTAGAGAGATGCAAGCAGACAACCAGGTTCCAAATGCATTGACATATGGAATAATTTTGGAGGGTCTATGCAATAACCAACAAATAGACGAAGCACTCTCTTTGTTTCGTTTGATGGGTGATAGCAAACTAAATTCTAATATTTATGTGTACACTATCCTCATGGATGGAGCATGTAAATGTGGGAAGCTTGATATCGCCAGGGATCTCTTCAACAATTTAAGTGTTAAAGGTTTGCAACATAATGTTAGGTCATATACTGTGATGATTAGTGGTTTTTGTCGGGAAGGTCTAGTGGAGGAAGCAAAACAGTTGTTTCTCCGAATGGATGAGAGAGGTTGCCCACCGAATAGTGCCACATACAACGTTCTTCTTCAAGGATTATTAAAGAACAAACAACTTGACACGATGGAGACACTTTTACAAGAAATGAATGGAAGAGGTTTCTTACTTGATGCATCAACTTTATCCCTGCTACTTGCTCACATCACACCTAAATCAGCCGATGCTACTTTCCTTAGGTTGATTGGTAAGCTTGTGCCAAAGCAAGGAGCGGATGCTTAATGTTTTACTATGTAGATAGCATACAGAGATTATAAGGTACGCTTTTTCTCGTCCGTAGTTTGCAAGTTTATTACGGTTCAGCTTTTTTCAATTACCAGTATCGAGATTGCTGTTGTGACTATTTCTTATGTGATTTTCTTACTTGTTCTATGATTTTATTCTATTACATCGCACATTCATGGTCAACTTAACGTTTAATATTATGTCATAGGTGTTCCTATGTGTAGCTGATTTAATATCCAAATGTTAATTATTTATCATTTTCAATTTTACCCCTAGATGGCTAAACTTTAATCTTGATGTTAATACTATAAAAGAAACATCACAAACTTCAATTATGAGCCATGCAGTGCAACAATGGCGGTGAAAAATAGCAGCGTAAGATTGCAATGCCGCTAATGGCGGTGCTATTTGATATATTTTGACATCTTCTGTTGCAATAACAGTGCTAATCGATCCCAGTTGCTGTTTGTCGATCTCGAATCTTTGCCATTGCTTCTACATATACAATCGAACAAAAATCAGATATGATTTGGGTAGAATACTTCAGGAAACAAGCCTCATGGTGATCCAACTTAATTGGAGTTTGCTTTACTTCATTTGGACTCATCATCATATACTGATGCTATCATGCATAGATATGATAAATTACCAAATTTCTGTTAAATTAGTGATTTGTATATAGCCTTGTTGCCATGCCATTTATGTAAATCATTACATGTTTATATAGATAGCTATTTGCCTAATGCAGCAGAAAAATATACTTGGACAGCAACCAATAAGCTGCTGGGCAGCAGTTTAAACTGTGTAAAATATAGTTCCAAAATTGTGTTGTTTCTATCTGTAGCTTAATCCAACTAGTTTTGTCTTGAGTATTTGCCTAAATTGGTAATTTTCTTATGTAAAACAGAGACTTCACTTTGTAGAATACTTCAGGAAACAAGCCTCATGGTTGGAAAAGAAAGTAAAATCCATCAATTTAAGTCATAACTAACTAACTGCAGCAGTCTGTAGTACTTGGTGTATTCGCCTTTGATTTAGCTTCTTGTAAAATGGCACTTTGCTTTTAGTTGTACTTGGTGCTGATATCGTGTCTATGTATATAGAGTCCCGTGTTGCTTTTGGCTAGGAAAGCTTACGGCTCACATCCACACTCACAGTTGCATCGCTTTTGGTGTCTTATTGTATAATGTTATATGAAAATCCAAAAAAGAATCATACACCGAACCTAAATTGGGTAGCGCTAACCAAACATGACTACGGGATGGTTTAGAGAGACGGTTTGATAAGTATAGACTGAAAATGTTTCCTTTTACCAATGGTTTGTTTAAGTGTTTACTGAAGCACTAATCGAATCAAAAAGCCAACCCTTCCTTACTGGTTTAGTACATCAAGCAAGTCATTTAACCACAAATTTAAAACTTACATGTAGAACCATTGAACTTCAATCAAGTGATTTCAGGATCCACATAGAGTTCCCCATAGGACCGGTGACGGTGACGGTGACGTTGGACTAGTAAGGACCAAGGACCTGTTAAAAGATTCCCAACCTAAGGATTTAACACTCAACCTAAGGACCGGTCCTAAATTTTGAACATGGGCCGATCCATAACCACTTAAAAGAAAGCGATAAAGCCTAAGAAAGCCGATAAAGCCTAAAAACCAATGACTGGTTAGTCTAAAAACCAGTACCTGGTTAACCAAAAACTGGTGCCGATGAAGTGTGGTCAAGGCCCAAAGCCCGACTAGAGCCGTCGGTTTTACCCCAGTTACATATTATGACTAAAATTTTAAAAAACATCAAAACAATAATTTATGGCCATCAATATTGAAACTAATGCAAGAATTTTTTATAAATTAGTTTAAAGACATAGAATACAAGTGGAGTCAATAATTTACTAAAAAGAATATCATATGCTTTAAATCTAAACAATAAATTGGCCCGGTACCAAAGATGATCTCCGTTCCCGGTCCCGATCTAGTATATGAGGCCGAGTTAAGCTTCTTTTATAACCGCTTATGAGAACCGGTCCCGGGCTGGGCCCAAACCAATCCCACTTAATTTATTTTTATTTTTTCAAATTGTTTTTTAAATATGAATTTTTTTTTGAAGAATTTGGTCAAAAAAAATACATACCAAGCAAGAAATACATTTTTATTATAATCGATCAATTAAATACACACAAAAAATATTTTTTTCATAGTTAATTTGTTTAATCAAATATATACTTTAAAATATTCAATTGGATTTACTAAAAATTACGTTTTTATTATAATATACTAAACAAAATACATTTAAAAGTGCATTTTGGTTTTCAATCATATACACTCAAAAATAAACTTAAAAATATGCATAGAAATACATTCAAAAATAAACTTTAAATAAAAAATTGGCTCGGTACCGGGCCAATCCCATAACCGGTCCCTGGCCAATCGGTCCTTGGTCGAGCTAAGCCTTGTTTTCTGTAGAATATTGTAATTGGCTGTAACCGGCGGTTCCAAACGGTCCCATTTCGCCATCTTTAAGGACCGGTTAAGGCCGTGTCCAATCTTCTTCTTCTTTCCGCTAAAAGGTCAAGCATTTTTTAGGACATGTTAAGGCTCGATCCTTGTGCACCTCTAGTTTGACTCATACTCACATGGTATCATAGTTAAGACATACCATCCATAGAAGACTGTTATAATCTTTTGGAGGCCCTGTTACACCTATATCAAGATATAAAACATATATAAAAGTTATGATATTTAATAAGATCACAGAAATTAGATGCTAGAGAGCTTGGGAGGAGGAATTGCAACAAGAATTGAGATTCTGCTAAAGGAGTAAAATCCTACAACATTATAATTGAGCTAAAGGTTAAAACATAAAGGGGAAGACTAAAACATGCATAATTGGGCATTAAATTTCTTTAGGGCCCTGTTCCGTATCCCACATTGGTACATCCTCAGGCACGGCCATAACCCTACAGACTCAACACTTTTGAGTTTGGGGAAATTTGTAGTCATGCATCATGCCCTCTATGGACACTCTAGGCACAAATTTTTCACCTCCTGCCTCCATTGAAGGGCCATCTAAGAGTCCCAAACAAGGTAGAAGAATTGGACAATTTTTTGAAACCTCATTTCTTAAAAGAATGTACTCTTGATGGATATCCTTGTGTTGCTTAATCCTTTACAATTATCATGGACTTTCGAGAAAGGACTTCTTGATAGATGCTAACATACGTTCAAGTAAGATAATGCTTACATTACTATATATGCTTCTGTATATTCTGATTCTTGAAAGAATTTACTCTAATCTCCAATCTAGTATCTCTATATGTCGAAGATGAAAAAAGGCACATAGATTTATTGTGTAATTATTATATTTTTTATTAAACTAAACGACAATTTTAGTGTTAGTAATAATAGAGGGAATAATTATTTATCCATCTCTCAAGTAACTACTTATATATCTTCTATAATAATTAAAATTCATTTATCAACTAACGTCTCACAATAGTGTTGTGTGCTTGATTTTGTAGAGGGCTATTATTATGAGGATAATTTGATGGAAAAATGTGTGAAGGTGTTTAGAGACTGATTGTCTTCATATCTACAAGAAGATGAGGAAGACACAACCATGGATGTTACGAGCACTTCGAAGGATGCTTCCGGAAACAAGCCTCGTGGTCGTAAAAGGGAGTAAAACCCGTCAATTTAAGTCGCAACTGTATTGAGGTATCGCCCTTTGATTTGTCTTCTTGTAAAATGGAGCTTTGCTTTCGTTTGCACGTGTGCTGATACCGAGTCTATGTATATAGGGTCGAGTTTTGCTTTTGGCAAGGAAGGCTTACGGTTTATGTCCAAAATCAAGCCGCTTTTGGTTTCTTATTGTATCATTTTCTACGAAGATTTAAAAAGAAAAGAAGTATACAACTAGGCTGTTTACCAACATAAATTGGGTAATGCTAAACCAAATTAGAGTACGGCATAGGTAAGAGATGTAGCCTTGATAATTATAGTCCAAAATGTTTCATTTTACCAAAGGTTTGTTTAAGCACTTACTGAAGCACTAACTGATTAGAAAGCAAACGTTGCCTTACTCGTTCAGTATGTGAAGCAAGTCACTGATGCACAAATCTAAAACTTATATGTTGAAACATTAAAATACAATCAAGTGATTCAGCACCTCTTTTGCGTAACATCTCTTCACTCTACATATTTTAAACACTCGGGGGTTTTTTTTGGAGCGTAAATATTGGGTTTCACATAGGACTCATTAACCAACTTTGGGACCAGTAAGGACCAAGGACGTGTTAAAAAATGTGCAGCCCAAGGACTAGTTAGAAGAAAGCCCATTTTAGTCCCAAATATTTAACATGAACTGATCCATCACCTGTTAAAAATTAGTTAAAGCTCGGTCAAAGATCAGTTAAAGCTCGGTCAAGGCCTAAAAAAACGAGTCAAGACCCGTATATTTTATCCCAATTATGTATTATGACTAAAAAGTTAAAAAAAATCAAAACAATCATTTGTGGTCATTAATTGTGAAACTAATGCAAGCAAATTTATAAAATATTTTAAATATATGTATTCTTCTTGGGACTCAACATTAAACCTAACATGCAACATAAGTGGAATTGATAATTTATCAGAAGGAATATCGGATGTTTTAAATCTAAACATGGTTTTGTTTGATCACTTAAAAAAAGTTAAATATGATGAGAAATATTCAATACGAAAAACAAAACAAATTTCAGAGGGAAGATATTCAGAATATTGAAGAAAAAAAGGAAGACGTAAAAGTTATTAATAAGTTCATAATTTTAACTAATTTCTATATCTTATGATTAATTAATTTACAACTAAATGAAGTCTTAAGGTTTTTAAAATAATTGTACACTTCATTGTTTTATTTATGTATTCAATTTTTAAAATGGCTTTCTAAAAGATCCAAAATATTTGGTGAAGGAGTGGTTAAGGCCCTTTCCAGTCTTCTTCTTTTTTCGCTAAAAGAAGGTGTGGCATTTTTAGGACCGGTTAAGGCACGGTCCTTGTGCACTTCTAATTCCACATATTTTCACATGGTATCATACCCAAGACATACCACTCTAGGAACTCCACACTTTCGGGCCATTTGTAGTCCTCTAGCCCCTGCACCCGTCATGCCCCCTGTGCACACTTTAGGCACAAATTTTGCCCATCTAGCCTCCCTCGAAGGGGCATTTAAGAGTTTTAACTTGGCTAGAATTGGACCATTTTTCTTCCATATATGTTCGGAACCTCATTTCTTTCCTTATGGGCTCTTTTGAGACGTAGATAAACGAATTTCTCACAATTTCAAATTACGTAACTAAAAAATAGGTATTAATCAACCATTTGGATAATCTGTTATAATTCACATCATAGTATCACATTAAGTATTGTTTAGGTAAAAGTGTTGCTAAATAGCGAATAGACAACGACATCTCATATGTTTCCTATTGCACAAAACAAAGCAAATTGAAAGTCTTTGTTGCACTATGAAAAAGGGTTGTTGCTCACCTAAAGGTGGTAGTACACTGGTAAGATAAATGATTTTACCAACAATCATCCGGTAAGATAAATGAGGGCGATTTTAGGAGCTGTTTACTATATACGTACTACATCGTACCGTGTAAGTAAATAGTTATTTGGTGTTGGACCTTTTCGTTTGTCGTGAATAAGCCACAAAGTGCAAGATAATTAACCCCAATGGGGCAGCCTACCGGACCGGTTAAGGCTTGTGGAAGGTGTAACAACCAACCCAAATTCCAATCTGGGGGTGAGCAACCAGGGGCCACTGAGTATTAATCTCAGGGGAGCATGCTTTAGCTCTCGGTAAAAATTACCAAGGGTGTAGTCTGGGCAAAGCCCAGATAAACCTTTTAAAAAAAAGTGCAAGATAATTGCTTTTATCTCATTCATCAACTTTATTACCTCAATAATGTTGAAAAGTAGAATCTTTTAACCATGTCTTCAACTAAAAAAAAAACATACATTAAAATGAAAAACATAGCAAATCATTATAGAAAATAAAATCAGAATAGTTATAAGATTAAATTAAATACTAGTGTATTTTTCTATTCTTGTTGAGTGGGTGATAAACACCCTTTATTTTTAATGATGATTCATGTGCTAGTAAACCCATTTTATTTTGGTTATTGATTGATTATGGAGAAGAGCCAAAAAGATGGATTTAATACAATTGTGGCCATATTTTTCAAATAGACTATAAGGTGAACATAGAAGCTAAATGAAGAAGAAAACTCATGGCTATTTTAGTGTTCCATATAGTTTATTGCTTTACTTTGGGTTTGCTATAGTTTGTAGGCGTTGGAAGCAAAGAAGAATATTAGATTAACACTTAATTTGAGGGTTTACTTCATAAAAATGTATCCAACTTGTCATGAAAAGTTATTGTATGTACTCAATTTCGGTTTTTCCCTTTTAGCATATCAATACTTTAAAAAATGACATTTTAATGTATCCAGTTACCTGTTCAACAGGTAACCGGTAAAACTTATAATTTTTTATTTTTTTAAATTACACATCACTAAATAAAAAATCAAAACCCAGATATGATGAAGAACATGAAGCCGATGAACATGATGATGATGAACATAAACCCATATGAACAGGAACAAAACCCAAATTTGTTTCTTAATCAAAACCCAAATAAATCAAAGAAGATTTGGTCCTTAATCAAAACCCAGATAAATCAAAACCAAGAATGAAGAAACCCACATTTAGTCCTTAATGTTCACCTTTATCACCAAGAACAAAATCCTAACAGAGAATCAAGAACCCTAAATTTTGTTTACCAAGAACCCTAAAAACCAAACCCTAACAGAGGTGAAGATGATGAAGACGGACCTTTAACCTTCGATTGTTTCTCATTCTTCGTTCTTGTTCAGATCTGGAAACCTTCAGCCTTCTTATTCTTCGTTCTTGTTCAGATCATGAAGACGGACCTTCGACCTTCGACTGCTTTAGGGTTCTTCGTTCAGATCTGGAAATCTGGAAATTGGTTTCTTATTCTTCGTTTTTTGTGTTCAAGGGAAGGGATGAAGACGATGTCGATTTTGGATCTGGAAAAAAGCGAACAAGAACGAAGAGGAGAAGAGAGTAGAGATGTATTTGAGGTTTAGATCAAAGGTGGTGGTGACAGCGGCCGGCGGTGGTGACGGCGGCCGGCGGTGGTGACGGCAGCCAGTGAGATGGTGGTGGAGACTCTTCTGCTGATTTGCTTTTGCCTTTAACACAAAACCTTTATTGGGTTATTTATTTTTTTAATTTTGTTTTATTTGTAATTATTTTAAAACAAAAAAATACATGTCATCCTCCAGCTAGATGCCACGTCAATAAAACGGGTGCCACGTCAACGAGTTACCTGTTATACCAGGTTAGATGCATTAAAATGTCATTTTTTAAAGTATTGATACGCTAAAAGGTAAAAACCGAAGTTGAATACATACAATAACTTTTTGTGATAAGTTGGATACACTTTTATGAAGTAAACCCCTTAATTTGATTGGGCGTCCGGTTAATTTTAGTGTTGTAGAGTTGTTTAATCTGGTCTAAATGACCGGCGTCGGATCATTGGCTAGGACCGGTAATTGAACCCTAAGTTCGTAACTAGATTAGATTAACCAGTTAGGAATTGGTCACCAAGCTTCTCGTCCCAATCAATATTTGACAAACGGTGTATCGATGCGTATCGATATTCACCCATTCTAGAATAGAGCGAGGAAATCCCTTTTATGGAGAAGTCTATGATACATGGTTCAGTCATTGAATTTACACTTATTGCTACTTTTCAGTTATTCGTGTCTCAATCCAACCCCCCCCTTTTTGCAGTAGAATTTTGACAATAGTCACATCCAATCCCTGTGGAATCGACCCTACTTGCCACTTTTACAATTTAGGTTGTATGTCGAAGTAAATAGGAAATTAATTATTATTTGTCAGGCTCGACACCCGTCAGTGGAACAAATGATAATACAGTTAATGGTGGTTTTTTTACTCTAAAGAGATTATGAGTTAAGTAGACACAAAACCATCATAATGAACCCAAATTAGATGATTTCATAACTTGAAGTCTTGAAAGCATGGAGCGAACCTATTAGGAGCTAAGTGGGCTACCATGTAACTGTTGACTCGATAATTACAACAGAAAAAACTTGGGCTTCTGAAACCAAATCTATAACATAAGTTCAACACAATGATATGGTTGGATTACTAGTCCACATATAAGATGTCACCGGTTTAAATCTTATTTCAGGTGTAGATTTAATTTTTTTAATTTTAAGCTTCAAGGCCAACTTGGCCTAAACGATTAACTCAAACCCAACAATGCTATTTCTGCAAATGTTAACAACTAAGATATGGTTAATAAGATTGAACTTGCAACTTCAGGTACAACTATAGACATTACTATCACTATGCCAATGTAGTTTTTCTTAAACCCCCCCCCCTCCCCCGGCTGCCAATTTTGATTTTATGTTGTTGGGTTATGTCAATTTGTCCGAAAAATCTTGGTTTTTTGAGTCATGTTCTAAGAAAAATATATTTAATTTAAAGATCAAAGTTGTACCCATTTGAAAAATTGCGTTGACTTTCTCCCAAGGTCCAACCGCGATTTTACAGGCCTTCTATCGACCTTAAAGTTGCAACACTCAAACAAATTCTTGGGTTTGCTATTGCATACGTACACACATACTCTCGATATGTGGGTATTCGAAATACAACAACACAAAGATGGAGATGATCGACGAATGTGGGAATGTGTATGTGTCACGCTATTGTGGTGGTTGGCTATGAGGGTGAAGGAAGGGAGGGACTTCATACCGATTTGGTGTGTCACGCTAAATGTGGGTCCTACTGGTTTAGTGTGTCACGCTAAATGTGGTGAGGAAGTTTATGTGTGTTGGATGGATCCAAGACGATAAAATAGAAGACTAGGGGTTACATGACATAGTTCGTTAAATATTTAATAAGAGAAATAGAAATAAAGAAATAAAATCAAAAAAGGAAAAATTATAAGGACGAAAGTATCGGTGTTTTAAAGGGGATTTTTGACGACTGTAAGTATGTTAGAAGATGCAAACCATGATAACTGAAAAAGTAAGAAGAGACGTTGATTGAGGGATGAAATTTGGAATGTTAAACAAACCAAAGGGACAAAAACCGTAATATTGAAAGTAGTAAAATTGGGAAGTTTAATCGTAAAATCGAAAAGGTTAGGGTTTACAACATCAAAATTGTTTGCAGAGGATGATGATAACGATTCCAATGAAAGCTGCTTCTCGTATGTTCTTCAACATATTCAAAGGTGCCTATCCTTGTTCCCTTCTTTTTAGCAAAACCCATTTCGAATTTACTTCCGAAAGCATTCTAGCTCATTTTCATTCAAATTCTTCTTCCAATCGTGAACCACACTTTAATCGTCCTCGATCTATCTTTGAAAAGATTACTAACCTTGATGATGCCCTTCAACTGTTTGATGAAATGACACAAAAACAACCTCTGCCATCTGTTGTTAAATTCAACCACTTGTTGCAAGCTGTTTCTAAAATGAAACACTATTCTCGTGTAATTGATCTTTTTAAACAAATGACAACCATTCATGCTCCTCTAAATGTGGTCACTACTACCATTGTGATCAAGTGTTGTTGCCAAATGTCTTGCACTACTGAGGGTTTTGCAATTGTAGCCTATGGCATGAGACGTGGCGTTGAACCCGATGTATGCACGTGTAATACGCTCTTAAATGGACTCATCTTAGAAGATAGAATTCTCGAGGCAGAAAGATTATTCAAGAAGCTGATCAAAGCGAAAATTTGTGTACCTAATGTAATTACCTACACCACAATGATTAAAGGGCTTTGCAAGTGTGGCATCAATGAAACAGCCATTGCTTTGGTTAAGCTAATGGATGAAAGGGGTTGTAAACCTAATGTTGTCACATACAACACCATCATCGATAGTCTATGCAAAGACCACATGGTAGACGATGCTTTAAAGATCTTCAAAGATATGATCTTCCACAAAGGCATCCTACCAAGTGTTGTCACTTACAGCTCTTTGATTCATGGCCTTTGTAACTTAGGTCGTTGGGATGATGCTATTAAAATGATCAAGGAAATGGAGGAGGATGAAAGGACATCTCCAAATGTGGTAACCTTTAATATATTAGTCGATGCATTTTGCAAGGAAGGTATGGTCGAAGATGCAACGGCTGTTATGAACATCATGATAGAGAGAGGAAGGAATCCCGATTTAGTGACATTCAACTCACTCATTGATGGGTATTGTTTACGAGGTGAAATGGAGAAAGCTAGGGACGTTTTTGATTCGATGGGAATTAGAGGCCTGATCCCTGATGTTGTGACTTATAGTAGCTTATTGAATGGGTATTGCAAAAACTTGAAGATAGACGAAGCCATGCATTTGTTTCATGAAGTAACAGAAAAAGGAATGAAACCCAATGTGGTCACCTACAGTACAATGTTGCAGGGATTGTTTCGAGTTGGACGTTGTGAAGCCGCACACAAACTTTTTAGAGAGATGCAAGCAGACAACCAGGTTCCAAATGCATTGACATATGGAATAATTTTGGAGGGTCTATGTAATAACCATCAAATGGACGAAGCACTCTCTTTGTTCCGTTTCATGGGTGACAGCAACTTAAATTCAAATATTGTTGTGTACAATATCCTCATGGATGGTGCATGTAAATGTGGGAAGCTTGATATCGCCAGGGACCTCTTCAATGACATAAGTGTTAAAGGTTTGCAGCACAATGTGAGGTCATATAGCGTGACGATTAGTGGCTTTTTTCAGGAAGGTCTAGTGGGGGAAGCAAAAGAGTTGTTTCTCCGTATGAATGAGAGAGGTTGCCCGCCAAATAGTGTCACGTATAACGTTTTTCTCCAAGGATTATTAAAGAACAAAGAACTTGACATGATAGAAACACTTCTACGTGAAATGGATGGAAGAGGTTTCTTACTTGATGCTTCAACCTTAGCCTCGTTCTTTGTTCACATCCCACCTAAGTCGGCTGATGCTGCTCTCCTTCAGTTGATTGGTAACCTTGTGCCAAAGCAAGGAGCGGATGCTCAATGTTTTACTATGTAGATAACATACGGATATTATAAGGTACGGTTTTGCTTGTCTGTAGTTTGCAAGTGCATTATGGTTCAACATTTCCTGTTTAGTAATATTGAGATTACCGTTGTTAGTTTCTTAATGTAAGTTGCTTACCTGTTATATCCCCCTTGTCACATTGATGGTCAGCTTAGCACTTATGATAAATCTGCGATTTTCCTTGTGCTTGATTTTTTTTTTACTTTAGTTGCGCTATTTAGTTTTACTTCAGGTAAGCAAATGATACGATCACATGCTTTGAAATGGTGACGCGCCACCACCATACTATACAAGGTTGCTCACCCTTGGACGGTAAAATAAACATATCACTGTAGACATGTTTTTATCACCAATCCCGTTGATTGTTGGATATCTTTGATAATCTTTTCACAATCATCTGTTGATTGTTATATTTAATATATTTTTGAAAAATGTGTTTTAACTTTCAATCCATTCTCAAAATACCCCTAACACCTACCTTTAGTTCTATGTGCATGTTCTCGGTGGTGTTGATCAAAGTACAGTAGGATTTTAATCATTTGGATATTTTAAACATGGCCATCTTCAAATTGTACATTTATTTTTCTAGACGAACTCATTAATGTCTCAACAATCAACTTTTATCTCACATTTTTGCTCATTAAACCTACCCATTCAGAGAACACTAAGGTAAGTGAGGGTGGTAGCTCTTGCTAGTAAGGTAATAGTTTGGTGAACGACCCCCCCTAAGGTTAGGAATAGGATGATTAACACCAAAACCGAAATAAGGTATGCATAAAGTTGTATTATATTACTCTGTTGCACTCTTTCCAGAGTGATACACGTAGCATTTCCTTTTCAAAGACATTGACATCGTTCTATTTAGAGACCACCAAAAGATGTCATGTGTGTGTGTATATATATATACACAAGAACTACAAGCATCATCAAAGCCAACAACAAGATTTTCTTCCTATCTTGTCTACTACAAATAAAAAGGAATTGTCAACGGCCACTATGAATTGCATACTGAAGAGCAGTGTAGCAAAAATAAAATACAAATCGTCCGATGTAAGGATATTACCCTCACTTATCGTATCGTATAACATTTTCGGCCATCAAAATTGATTGTTGGCAAGCGTCTTCAACCCGGTAAGTCCTTGTTATGACTCTTATCGAGTAAGATTCTGGGTGGCTTCCCTGCTCAAATGGCAAGGATTGTAAGGTAAGTGATAACAGTAAGCGCTTACCCGGGTAAGAGTTTAGCAAACGACCCCCTAAATGTCCGCAATGAGAAAAGGCACATAGATTTAGAGTATGTGTAACTATTACATTTCTTATTAAACTAAACGACAACTTTAGTGTTAATAATGGAAGGAATAATAAATTTCTCCATCTCATAATTAAAATGGCTGAATTGGAAAGTATGCATTTACCTTTGAAAGTGGACACTTAGGGGATGTTCAGTAAACACTTACCTTGGTAAACATTTACGAGTTCAATTACCTTACTGGATAAACACAAACATGACCGAAAATCTTACCCGGTAAGAGGAAAGACAAGGATCCAAAGTCTTACCCGGTAAGTGATGGTGATGACGCTTATCCGGTAAGCGTTTACCGGGTAAATTATTGCATATGACACTATTTTGATAGACTTGCCCGGTAAGAGTAATCGCTTATCGAATAAGCGCTTACTCCCTTACCGAGTAGACGGCCCCTTATTTTGGGATGGAGGGAGTAGTTATTAAGGTAAGGTTGATGCTATTAGAAATATCGGTATGTTAATTTGTCTTGGTTAATTTACCTCATTTGCTTAAGAACTGGACTCGACAATCTGTGTGCCAGGTCACATCAATTAGATTTAAACCATTCCTCTTCTGTATATGTTAGAGCCTTTCTTATTTCTCCAAAGGACTCTATTGGAGAGTAATCTAATGGGGTTCCACGTATTTTTTATACTGGGATCCAAAATATGATCCTTGAATGTTATTTTACACAATTGTAATGACAAGAGTTGCATACTTCAATCTTGCAGATGTGTTAAATTCAAAGAAATCAAAACTGAGAGAGCGGCCGACTGTCAGAATCAAGAGAAGACAGAACACAAAGACTTTTGATGGTGATAGCGAAGATGAAGACACCACCATGGATGTTACGAACACTTCAAAGGATACTTAAGGAAACAAGCCTCATGGTCGGAAAAGGATGTAAAACCCATCAATTTAAGTCGTAACTGTAGTACAATTTTCTTCTTGCAAAATGGCGCTTGCTACTACTTCAATATGTGAAGCAAGTCATTAATGCACAAATTTAAAACTTATACACTTCAATCAAGTGATTCAGGGGCTCTTTTGGTGTAACATTTCTTCTCTCGATATATTGTAAACATCCATAGGCTTTTGTGGTTGACCGACTTTGGAACCAATGCCCTATTAAAAGATGCATAACCCCAAGGACCGATAATACCGTTTTAGTCCCAAAACTTTGAACATCTAACTCTGGCAAAAATTGACATGACATGCTAACTCGACACAAAATAAACAAATACCCGTTTAAGTTAGCGGGTTGACACGACACGACACGAAAATTAAACAGGTAAGGTTAGGGATCAACTCAAAAATGACCCAACTAACCCGTTTATACATATATATAAAGTTTTCTTTTTACCTTTTTATTAATTTACGATATATTTGAATTTTTAATGTAATAATGTTAATGAATTTGGTTTAAACTTATAAGTTTGAATTATAAAACTTGGATTCCTAATTTTTTTTGTGAATTTTTAATTTTATAAATGTTAAACGAGTTAAATGGGTCAACCCGTTGATTAAACAGGTCGGGATAGGATTGAGATTTCTAACCCGTTTATTAAACGGGTCGGGTTATAGTCAAACATTTTCAACCCGTTTAATTTTGAACTCGACATGACATGACACGGGACATTAACCGATCCATAACACGTTAAAAGAAAACCCAAATAAAGCCTAAAAGTTGGACATCGGTTAATTGGTCATTTGCCCAAAAAAACTGGTCAAGACTTGTTACCCCAATTATGGATTATGACAAAATTTGAAAATCATTAAAACAATAATTTGTGGTCACTAAAAACCCAACATGTAACACATTTTATTAGGAGTATAGGATGCTTTAAATCTAAACATGGTTCTAATTAGTAATTGATCACATAAGAGGGGTAAATACAATGAAAAAGTATTCAATACAACAAAGGTGACAAAGTGAAGAAAATTTAGAATATTAAAGGAAAAAGAAGAAGACTACCAAATAAATTAATTAGTTTATAATTTAACTAATTTCTGTATCTTATGATTAATTAGTTTACAATTTAAACGAAATCTTGAGGTTTTTAAAATAATGCTCCATTTCCTTATTTTATTTATGTATTTATCTTTTTAAATAGCTTTTTTTTTAAATCCAAAAAAATCAATTATGGTCGGATTACTTGACCTGTTAAGGCCCCGGTCCAGTCTCTCCTTTTTCTGCTAAAAAAGGTACAACTTTTTTAGGACTAGTTACAGCCTGGTATCATAGTTAAGACATACCATTCCAGGAACTTGATATTTTGGGGCTGTTTATAGCCCTCTAGCCCGTTCACTCGTCATGCCCCCTATGGACACCCTAGGCATAAATTCTACCTATCTAGTGTCAGTCGAAGGGGCATTTAAGAGTCCCAAGTCGACTAGAATTTGACCAATTTTCTTCCATGTATATTGGAACCTCATTTCTTTCTTTAATGGCTCTTTTGAGAAGTACCTTACTATCTTATGGCTGATTGTCTCGTAAATTTCAACTTCTATTTTCTTTTTTCTTTTTCCCGTAACAACTGTTTGCATGTCTAACGACATATTCCGAAGTATAGATATCTATATTGTAAGGTAGACTATCGAGATTTTCAGATCCTATATTGTCTTTTTTTGCAACGACTTGCTATCAAGTTTAAAATTTAAACAACTATTACTAGTGAGTGCAACTTGGGGTGAGTAAGAAAGGTTGTTTGAAATGATAATTTTGTTTTTAGACCAATTTCAACTTAAACAAATACTAATGCCGAATGTAAGGAGTTTGAGTTAAATATTACAAAGACATTGATTTAGACTAACCTTGCCGGCTCCATTTTTCTCGAGACATGAAGATCCACCATAACGTGTTATTTCAAGATAGACAAAACCATGTTACGATCAATGATACAAACTTTTCCGTTTGGCTAGAGTTAAAATGGATCCTTACACACTTGAAAGTAAATTATTTACAAATGATAGTAAGTTAACAAAAACAAAGTAAAGACAAGTGAAATTACCTCAATCTCATTCATCAACTTGATTGCCTCAATAATGCACATAACTTAGAAACTTTTTTTAATTGTCTTCAATCGGAAAAAAACATCAACTTAAAAATTGAAAAACAAAGCAAAACATCATAGATATTAAAAGCATAATAGTTATACAATGAAATAAATATTACTACATTTTTCTACTCTTGTTGATTTTAAAGTTTGTACCTTAACTATAAAATGTATAAAATATACTGCAGTGGATGTATGCATAGAACAAGCTACATGAACAACGATAATGCAATTAATGGTATTTTACTAAGGCATTGTTTGGTAAAAATAAGCTAGCTTATTTTTTGTGTACATGTTTGATAAGATCAAAAGTAGCTTATAAGTCAGCTTTTTGATAAGCTACTTTAAGTAGCTTATGAGAATACCCCTTATTAATANATAACTTTTATTAATTAAATTAAATTATCCATTATATATTATATATTTTCAAATATTATTAAAATAATATTAGATATTATTTAATATGTTTAATTACAAAAAAATAATTATAACAATTTTTAAAATGTTATATAGTTAAAACATGTTAAATACTTTAATAATATATATATATATATATATATATATAGAGGCTCAATCAAATGAACACCATGCAATTGTTGCA
>LUCG01215950.1:0-20981 GCA_001633085.1 Carthamus tinctorius | reverse complement strand
GAAAAGGACCGGGTACCCACGTTTTAGCTCACGGGTACCCACATTTTGTCGAGTGTTTTGATGTACACAAAATATATATATATATTAGAAAATGAAGTTGTCTTATTACAAACTAAAACAATTAACACTAAAAAATATTAGAAAATGAAAAAAAGAGTATGGAGGATTGTCGTCAATACAGGTGTGTAAAAACGATATAGACTGAATCTGACTGACAAACCAATGACAATGGGGGGTGAACGAAGAAAACACGGTTTGTCATGAAGATTTTTTTAAAATTAGTAATTTTTATTATGAAATATTAATAAATATAATTTTCTTAATAAACTAAATATATACGGGGCGGGGCGGGTACCCTTGGGTAGTAAATTTTGAGAACCAAACCCGATCCACGACTTGGCGGGTACCCTTATTGTCTGGTTTTTCGGGTCACGGGTTGCTCGGGGTATCCGTTTTTTCGGTTTCGGATCATACGGTTCGGTTCTTCGGTTTTTTTGAACACCGCTAACCTCGTCCACTTCTCTTTTCCGATTTTTGGTTCTTTTCATTTCCCTGCTCAAACGACGCTTATTGAAAAACATTTATACCCCCAATTGAAGAAACTTGTTGAAGAAAACGTGGTTGCTCAATTCCATCGCACATGGCCAATAACATATTCAAAGGAAATTTGACCGTCGGTCGGACTCCACTTAGTTTCTCCCAAGTTTCATCTTGGTCATGGATATCACCCAGGTTCGACTTTTTTGAAATGAGAGAGAAATCCACCAGGTTGGCATGAATAAACCCGTCAAAGAATTCATCCGGAACTTAAATTCGTCAAGGACACAGTGTGTGAAGTGGATGGAGAGACAACACTTGCTGGGGGCTCTCTTGTTCCTCCTCATGGGTTGCACATTTTGCTCTTCCATAACAAATCTCAGATGGTCCTTGGGCTTGAGATACCTTAAATCCCTTGAATCAATTTATCTAAATTGGGTTCCCTTTCTTTTCTTTGCTGAAGCCCAGGAAATAACTTCACTACTTTCTTTTTATTTGGATCCAAATAAATTAAATACTAAACTGAGTTTAATATGATCATTTTAAGCAATCTGATTAGCATTTTATTAGTAGGATACCAAAGTGTGTTAAAATACTACTTATCAAATACCGACAAAGGTGTTGTTAACTATACCCCCTATACTTATAACACCAATCAAAAACTGCCTAGAAGTTTGAAAATATATAATTTTAAAATAAAAAGTTAACTTATTTATGGCTAAAACTACATAGAAGTTTGAAACAGTCTCACATCATAGGGTAGAAGGGTGGTGTAATCATCCAAACCCTTTTTGTAATAATTGGAATATATGAGTTTAAAAGTTAATTGATTGTAATAATTCAATTTTCAGGTGCCCAAATGCAATGCAATAATACACGCGTTTACAACCTGGTACGGGTGGGTTGTTTTCTATCAAATTCCCCCATTTCACTACCAGATCCATCATACAAACCCTAGATTGATTAATTCCCACCATCATCCAACTCAATTTTGCTCTTCAAATCAAGTAAGACTTCGATTTGCTCTCTGCTTTCTATTCATCATTTTAATCGTGCTTCAAAGTTGAAGTTGTAAAGCCATCGTTTTTGTTTCTTTTTGTTTCTTGTTTCTTTCCATTTTGCTCCATTTCAATCTGATTATTGGAAGGAAAAGGGATTAGGGATTAGGGATTAGGGATTAGGGATGGGAAGGTATGGAATATAAATAGTTGATTAGATTGGATTCCATATGATCGATGGCTTCGATTCGGAGAACACTTTCGCCCTACCACGATCGCTCTCATCAAAACGGAGGGAATACCAGTCCCTTTTCATTGAATTCCCCTTCCCATAAGCTTAATTCCACCACTAGATTCGCCTCCCCTCTCTCCACATTCGGCGTTGGAGTGCGTAGGTTCATAGGAGGTGAAAAGCACACCCCTCCGCGGAAAGGTTATCGAACATGGCGGAGGTCCATTTACAGTTGCTTGCTGTTTTTCTTGGTAGGGTTTTTGTTAGGCTTGGCACCGTTTGGTGAGGTCGAAGATGTTAAGAGTCGCGATTTCTCGTTTGAGGTCAACCGCCCACCGATCCTCGACGTGAAAGAGGATATCGTGGTAAAGAAGGTGGAATTGGCTGTTGAGAAAACAGAAACTGTAAAGGAGAGGTTTGATTATGATGTTGCTAGGAAACAGTTGATAGTTGTGACACCCACTTATAATCGAGCTCTTCAGGCGTTCTATTTAAATAGACTAGGGCAGGTCCTTAGGCTTGTACCTCCGCCAGTTCTTTGGATTGTTGTGGAGATGAATGAGGCTTCTACGGAGACTGCAGATATTCTTAGAGGAATGGGGATTATGTATCAGCATTTGGTATGCACCAAGAATCTTACGAATATAAAGGATAGGGGCGTTCATCAGCGGAATAGAGCATTGGAACACATTGAGCACCATAAGCTTGATGGCATTGTCTATTTTGCAGATGATGATAATATCTATTCGCTTGAATTGTTTGAGACTTTGAGAGAAATCAGGTAACTTTGTTTCCTTTTTTTGTTGGTATTATTGCTCTGTTTGCTATGTTATACAAACATCGTGTGTGTGATTGTGATTCTGAATCTTGATATGTTGTGAAAATGATGGTGTATGTTGCTAATAAATCCTTGGTTAGATCTCTAGATTGGCAGCATAAGAGCTAACATATTCAACCCATCTTTTCAAATATATGAGCCTATGGTTGTAACTGAGCAATAAAAAGGAAAACAAAGTTGAAGCATATGTAAGTGGATGAGCAATGTTTACACTAGGGTATTGTTTTGTACGCATTAGATTCACAACAATTTTTCTTAGGTCAACTCAATCTTTTCCTGTGTTCCCACCATAAGTTTGAGAGGAAATATCCCATCTACCCCGGGTTCGAGTCCAAGCGCTAGCATCCTGTGGCCAAGCTTAGTCTCATACGGCCGTAATATAACTTCCAAATTGCCAAGGATGTAGTCTAGGCAAAGCCTAGACCTTTTCCAAAAAAGAAGTTTGAGAGGACATGCTGGATAATGTTGCAACATTGATAACGGAGAACTGTGAGTACATAGTTGTAAATGCCTTGGCTTGCAAACTAGTTTGTGGAAACGGGTGTGCAAGGTGCCGAACCTATCTTCTGTGGTTGTATATCTAATTACACCTATAGAAGAACTATTGAGATTGCTTAACAAAGCTATGCAACGTATCTTCTGACGCTCTGATTGATGTAGTGGTAGATATGTCCTTGTCACTAACCTCGAATTGCCAGCTCCTGTTTTCCGTTCGTAGAAATGGGTTTCTACTTTCTATTAATATTGAGATTGTACAAGTTACATGCTTATATAGCATTCTTGCTACAAATACGATAAATCAATGAATCATGATCCACAGAATCTGCGTATAACTATTTAACATAAAAAACAGTCAACATTATTCTCTCAATATCTTGCTATAATGAAGATGAGTATTGGAAGCTCCTGCACATGATTGAGGGGAAGAGAAAATCACTTTAACACTGTTAATTCTGCCTGTGAAAATTTTCTTCTTCTGGGAATTCCTTTTTCACTGGATGATGGCATGTTTCCATGGAGTTAGATGTTGGTCTTTTTCTTTTTCTTTTTCTACTTTGCCAATTTGTGAAGGAATGTTACTATCTTGCTCAACAAAAGTTTTATAGGATATTTGTAAAGGGTTTTCTCTGTGCTTCCTTTCATTAATCCATCATTGTCTAAACTCTAAGTGTTGCTTTTTGTTTACTTTGCTGACTGCAGTCGTTTTGGCACTTGGCCAGTTGCAATGCTTGCACAAAGCAAAAACAAGGCAGTTTTGGAAGGTCCTGTATGCAATGGAAGTCATGTAATTGGATGGCACACAAATGAGAAGAGTAAAAGGCTTCGAAGATTTCATGTTGATATGTCAGGATTTGCATTCAACAGCACGATCTTGTGGGACCCAAAGAGATGGAAAAAACCCACCTCTGTTTTGATTCGTCAATTGGACACTGTCAAGGAGGGATTCCAAGTATGCATCATATATTCTACGTTTACCTTTTGGACATTCTTTTCATCCATGGATTTGACATTCACTTAAAAGTTATATTAAACTTCAATGTTTGTTTCATTTGGCATTATCAGGAGACCACTTTTATAGAACAATTGGTGGAAGATGAGAGCCAAATGGAAGGTACCCCATTCGGATGTTCTAAAATCATGAACTGGCATCTCCATTTGGAAGCTCATGAACTTGGTTATCCTAGAGGCTGGTCTCTTCAGCAAAACCTTGGTGCTATTCTTCCTATCGAGTAAAAGCAATGCATGGGACCTTGAAATCAAGAGCCAGAAAGAGGTAAAGCTTAAGTTGCTTATTATGGTTTGCAAAATAGATAAAAACATTCTTGATTGTTTTTACTTTTCTCATTCAGATACTTGAAGAAAAAAGATTATCAATAACATATTTATACAGATATTCAAGCATATATATCTCCCAGTAGGTTGATTGTCTATTCAATAGAATTACAGCCGCTTAAAAATGGTATGATGAGTCGTACAAATTCTTGTGTTAAAAAATGATGACCTAGTAAAATCAATATTTGTAACACTGATGAAAAAGCTTAAGTTAAAATATAAGTTCTAATGAACATTTCGTTTTAGCTCTCTTTTCATTCCATATCAATAGATAGAAAACAATGAAAGCCAACAAACCAATTTTTTCAGTTTGAAACTTCGAATTTAAAAGTGGAATGTTTTGACTTATTTATATCAACATGAATGTTCCAAAATGTTTGGATTGCCCATAACAAGTTAGCAACAGTTGCAAGGGTGATGATGAATGTAACCATGCATTGTTGTATGTTAATGTATGCTCCCTTCCATCCCAAAATACCCAAAATAAAGTGTCTACATTTCTAATTTAGTTTGTCCCAAAGTAAGTGCCTAGTTTTCAATTCTATCCTTAATTGTGGAATGGAGAAATTTATTACTCCCCTCTATTAGTAAGGGTAAAGTTGTCATTTAATTAACTAAAAAGTGTAATAGTTGCATATTTCTAAAATTGTGTGCCTTTTTCATTGTGGACATTTATTTTGGGATGGGGAGAGTATCATTAAACAACCAATTCATGAGAAGCATTTAAGATTATACATTTGTTTCAAATGCTTATATGCACTTGATTGCTTAACCAACATGTTTTCATACTGACATGAGTTTTTTGTGATTACCATGCCAACTATCCAAATCTTCTAGATAAAATCCTCTTAAGCACCTTAGTTTCTATGCCTTTGCTCTAGACTAACTAACTTCTTATTCACACCTCACTGCTGTGTTTTCTTTTCGAAGAAAACATCCCTTCTGTCCTGATTTATTGGATACCCAAGTTTTATAAATAACCCTTTTATTACATCTGAAAATTTTGAACTGCAATACTCCCTCATTCCCAAAATAACTGCCCATATTTCTATTTATGTTTGTCTTAGAATAAGTGTCTAGTGTAAAAAATGGACAACAATATTTTCAAATCTTCCCTTAATTAATGCATAAAATTTCAGAGCTCTGAGCTATGAAGAGAGATAAATTATTTAAGGATAAAGTTGTTATTTGGTTAACTGTAATAATTATGCATGTGTCATTTCTGTTGTGGACACTTATATTGGTATGGCCGTATGGAGGAACGTTTTAGCTTGAAATTCTTGTATTCCTTTTTTTTGCCATTTGGCACATAAATATCATGTATAGCAGGGACCTTTTGGGTGTGTGTCTGTATGACATGACAGAACAAAAAACGGTCGTCCCATGTTTGATGCAACATTAGGCTAGGACAAAAAATGTCCCATCAAAATACGAGGGAGATTGGTAAATTACTAAACTACCATGTCAAATTAAACCACTGAAACCTTGCACACCTTCCTACTACCTCACTCTCACTCAAGTGTTTGGCATTTCATGATTAAGGAGGTAAGATGCTCACACATTTTCTTGTCCTTGTTTTTGTGACAGTGGCAGTGTTATTATTGTTTCCGATGGCTTATCGGGCGTCAAGTTTCGACCAAAAGCATCGCTTCCTTTTTTAGAAGCAGAGGAAGGAGATGAAAGAAATGAGTGATTTCTTTCCTTAAATTTTTGTGTTATGTGTATGTTTCTTATTCTTTTACTTATGCATGTGAAGTGCCATTGCCTTCTGTGAAATCTATTTATGAAGGGTATCTAAATGTGGTAGAGTAAACCTTTTTTTTTGTCTTTTTGGTATTTGAAAAGGAGAAAAAAATAGACATGGAAATCTTGTTAATTGAGCACAACATTCATGTTTGGGATATAGATTGTTTAATGTATTGTTTGGCAAACTAGTTGTTAGCTGATGAAATTATCATTGTATAGTGTTTGTGTTTGGCAGTATCTAAATGATTTTGTGTGCAGAATAGTTACGATATGATTTTGCATATAATTAAAAGTGCTTGTTTGACAAGTTCTCGAATGGACAGTTTGAATGATATAAAATTGTCATTCTAATCCTTGATGTGATTTAATAATGAATAAAATATGATTTTGACGATTGTTCTTGATTTATAGAAGTATGTGACACCATGGAGGAAGGAATAAATTGAATGGCATTATTCAGAATAAATTGATCATTTTGACCTACAAATAGGTAAAATCATAGGAAAAGATCCAAAAATAAATAAATTTTGGACTTTCATATATTTAAGCAATCTGTTAGAAGATCTCTTTAAATGAATAATAAATCCTTACATTTATAAAACAAAAAATATGGAGTATATTATTTATCTCTCAATATAGCAAAAGATGGTAGCAAAACAAAGGAAATATATCATTTTCATTAGTCCATTCAAAATGTAATTTTTAGATAGATGTGTATAAAAGGTTGCATCCAAATGCATGATGTTATAAAAAGTTATGTCAATCCCTTTTACAATGTTGACATTCCATATACAAAATATGTCCAAAAAGTATGCTCTATGTATGGAAGTCATTTGGAGTTTTTCAAATATTTCATAATCGAAAACGAAAAAGAAGCAATTATCTTTTGAACCTTACAAACAAATCATGTTTTCTACACTACATTTAGCATAAATCTCAATCACTCTTTCTACATCACAGTTCTATATTTCTACATATGAGTGCCAATGAGGAATTTTTTTTAAGGACCCATGTGGGATGGGATTAGTTGAGGTACACCCATGACAACCACAGCTTAAAAAAAATAAACCTTCTCAAGAACCCATACAAATTGAAATTTACACAAATGGCCTTGCAATATGACACATTAAATTCACCTCAAAAATCAGAGTTATTGTGAGACCATATTCTGTCTCAAGTCTTCATGTTTGATTTTTGTATTTCAATCATACATCATATGCAAAAATCAAGCCAAAACGCCATGTCATCCTAATCTTGCCTCTCTTCGTAGTACCTGTAACGCCAAAATGCCGAATAAGCATATCTCACAACACAACTATATCGATAAATATACTGTTATGCAACTTGAAGAATACACCAAATTACAGACGAGTGAAACTGGACTATAGAACGTGGAAAGCAGATGAAAGAATTACAGAAGGTTTAAAATTTGACATAGGCAGTTTAGTAATTTCTTAATCTTGTCTAATTTCCATAAACTCTGCCAAATGCGAGACAACAAGTTTTTGCTCTATTGTGTATCGTCTTGTCTAGTGTGCCAGTACATCCCACTTGTAAAGAACAAATTGGTACTAAAATAACATACATAGATTGTTGCATAGAGCAATCAACTTTTTAAACCATTATATATTGCAAATTAACCATCATTCATCTAAAATTACCAAAGAACCATTTGGAACCATCTTGGCATCTTTTGTCCAGAATTATCCATTCTTGTAAAGCATAGTTTTCTTTTTGCATTTTAGAAAGAAAAAAAATTAGATGGCTACCAAAAGCCGTCAAAAAGTCAAAGTCAAGTATAGTATGACATAGTAGTTATAAATTCGAAAGAGTTTTGACATCCAAAACCGACATAACTAAGAACAAAGGGAGTACAAATTTCCTCCAATAAAAATTGTTGGAATCCGACGTTGCTATGTGTGTGTATGTGTGTGTGTATATATATATATATAGAGAGAGAGAGAGAGAGCGCGCGTGCAGGGGGTGGGGGGGGAGGTTCAAATACAAACCACGTAAATGTTAGAAACCACTCTTAACCGTCCACCTAACCTTAATGCACATTTGGTTTTATAAATATCTCAATTATTTCCTATTCTAAAGCATAATTGGTCTTATTTCCTATAATGCATAAATGTTTTCATTGTTTCCTATTCTAAATCAATGATCATAATTAATGAACTCTATCATCGTACATAAATATATTGATCATGAAGAACGAACCATGATCATCTTTCATAAATATCATCATGATTGTTTCCTAATCTAAGGTTTGTATGGTTTTGTAATATTTACATTGTTAGTATGGTTTCAGAAGTATTGTTAGGTATACTTCTGTCTTTTATAATAGCTTTTTTGGAAGAAAATTCAAAAGGGTTCAACATATCCTCAAAGAGATATACGCCCTCCGTTCCAAAATAGGTGTCTACATTTCTATCCCAAAACAAGTGTCCACTTTCAAAGGTAAGTAACTACTTTCCAATTCTACCATTAATGATGAGATGAAGAAATTTATTACTCCTATTTAGGCTGTGTTGGGAAACTAGCTGATAAGCTAGCTTATGAATAAATTATGTTTGGCAAAAATTAGCTTATGAGTATGTAAAATGACCAAAAAGGTATCTTGGGGTATAATAATTAATATTAATAAGGGCGTAATTGGAAAAGGCTACAAAAAGCTCCTGAAACACTACTCCAACTAGCTTTTCAATAAGCTAGCTTATGGTTCATCCAAACATGTACTAGAAGCTAGCTTATTTTTGCCAAACACAGCCTTATTAATGGTAAAAAGTTTAATAATTACACATTTAAAAAAACTGTCCTTTTCATCATGGGCATTTATTTTTGGGATGTAAAGAGAAATAAACATAGATAAGATGGTGTTTACCTCTTCAGCGAACTTTATCAAGATGGTAGTGCGAGGTCTCTGTTGACCTTCCACAGGAACAAAATGAGCGGTAACAACAGCTGGGAAGCCTGCGTTATCTAAAACTCCCTTCAAACAGAAACAAAGACATATATATTTCAGTTTAGCGCCATCATGTAAAACATTTCTTGTTTTAATAATAATACCTACCCTTACTATCCCAGCACCAAAAGCACCACAATTGAAGGTTCCCATATCCTTTGGTACAGAAATGAATCTATAATCATCCAAATAACACAAATTACAAAAACAAGAATGTCATAAATTAGGGGGGGATGGGTTATTATTAAGACATGAATATAATATAAAGAATATCATAACATGCAAGAATGTAACACTTACCTATTGACCAGGAGCTCCTTTTCACTGATCATATATTCATCTTCATGTTCAGTGCCTTTTTCAAGCGAGTCAGCGACCTAAATATAAGACAGTTCGTTAATCACAACGAACACCCAAGCAGAGTAAACAAAACTCATGATAATTAATGCCCTGAAAGGGAAAAACAACACCCAGAGCAAAAATCAACCAAGAAGATAAAGATTGACTCTTCAAACAAGCCATCTTTTGCTTTTCCAACCATAAACCAAACCAAACAATAAGCACATAAAATGACAAACTAACCATCATTCTTGTAAAAATGCCAAAACAATGCAAAACATTTCATAATCTATAAGTTGGTTTTCGATCATATTATATGATTAAAACCATTCTTTGCTGAGATTTTACCATTAGTAACAACTTCCCCTTTACTTATGTTTCTTATTTCTTGTAAAACTCCATAACCAAAATAGTAGTTTCTAGGATTATGAATTATATAAAAAACAATAAGAAGCACTGAAATCCCGAACTTAAAGGTCAAACTATATTGATAACAACATTATTTTCTCCTACTTATATATCTTCTTTGGTTTCATATAACAATTTGCAATGAGTTTCGATAAGAATTATGGAAAAAGAAAAGTTGTATAAGAATAGAAACTACCACAAACCTTTCCAAATAAAACCTTCCATACTGTACTATGTATAAAAGACAAAATGCCTAACAACCTTGTCTCCCTTCTATTGCCCTGCAGAATCAGAAAATACAAAATAACAATACCAATTAACTGTAGTTTGATCAACAATCCAAGTCAGATGGAAAGCCATCAAATAATGCAGCAACATATTTGCAATTGGTTAGTCAACATAAATTGAGAAACAGATTCAAATACGTTAACAGAAGGGCAAAATGCATCAAAATACAATGAAGTTTGCCTTTCTAATTGATATACAATCAATTTCATAAAAACGTAAAAGGGACACCAAAAAGGCCATTTCTAGGACTTGAAACCTTCATGTTCCAACAAAAGGAGTACCCTTCCTTACCAACTCTTTATGGCTCAGCCCTAGTTGCATATAGACAAAAAAAATCCCAAAAAATATTAGCACCGTGCTACCTTTTCCCTATGGCAAAGTAACTCCAGAACTCGTGCCCCAACAGCATAGCCAGCATCCTCCAATCTGATTACATAAGACCATATACTATCAGATGCAAGAAAGTTGATATTAAATATTAAACACGAGTGAGAGGCAAACAAAGAGCCAGCTCCGGATTCCTAAAATCACATTTGCATTTGGCTACAAACAAACGATTATCTCTAGACTACAGTATTCTAGGTTTTTGGCCAGAAAATTTGCTAAAAGCATATGCATGCTTTAATAATAGCCAAATTAAAACTCTCAAAACATATCAATACAAAGCCATTCTTGCTCAATCATGCTCAGAGCGTTGTGCTTATGAGAGTATTGGATATAGTGTTTCCTCTGAAAGCACGAAGGATGTGCAACATGAGCACATTTTGTCACTTCAAACATTCAAGTGATTTTTATTATTATTATTATTATTATTATTATTATTATTATTATTATTATGAACACGTTTTACTCATAAGCAAGGGGAAACATCCTGATGACTCAAAAATAATAGCATCACAAACAAACAAGTGTTCGGATAGTCATTTACTACTTAGTGATTTTAGTTAAATCGGTTAACAACTTGATCTGCTTTCTTGACAAAACCTCTTCTATTTTTCATCACCCAAATACACAAGCATAGAGAAAAATACATGTGTATAATGATATCGCCTCATAGAAAGAACCATGGCACTTTCCCTCAATGAATGAGGAATAGAATTGCCTGCCACACTATATTTAATCATTTATATATGGCAAGGGCCAATTAGAGTATGATATAGACTAGAGGGCATCATGATTATGACTTATGCATCTTTGAAGTTTGAGCCATCTTTGACTAGAGGGCATCATGATTATGACTAATGCATCTTTCAAAATCATCATTTTGTTAGTGAGAAGATGGTTGGTATTTCTCAGGAGCTTCATATTCAGCCTGTTTGAGAGATCTCATAAGATTCGGAAGATACCAAATTGCTTATATTATGTGTTTATATTTATACACAATTCATAAACATGCTTTGGCGTATGTAGATCAAACATGATGAATGGGACGGTAGCACTCCCCTTGCCACAAGCATGTAGGTGTCATCCTTTCTCTAGGCTTCCACTTGCCACACGCGTGTAGGTGTCATCCTTTCTCTAGGCTTGATGTAGGGCATTTTACCCCATAGTTAAAATGCATCAGTTGAAATAAATTCAAAAGGCATACTTTCCATTCCAAGTGGATATAAACACTTTCTCCGATGTACTTAGTGAAATCCTAAATTCCACGTCAGAATTATCATCTTTTCCCAAAACTAATGCAATCAATCATACCTGCTATAAACTAACAAACTAGGATTCCCTCCTGTCTCCGGAAAAAAAAAATAGTCTGCAAAGTGAGATTTTATATAAAAAAAACTTACCACCAATATATTTCTGGTAATGGTACATTCCATACTCATGTAGAGCATATCCTAGAGTTAACAGGCCTTTTCATGGATCAATGGGAAAAAAAGGAAACAGGCTCAAAAGAAGCCTAATCTGTCTTCAAAATCCTGCCTCAAAGGCGAAACTCCATGTGACTTGTGTCGCCTAGAGAGTCGCACCTAATTCTCCAGACTCGGTAAAAAGGGTCAAGTGACCTGGGTCATGCAGCCAGTCCCCCATGCACGGATCTGATGAAGCTTCAGCATAATCTTTTCCGCTTTATTAATTACTTGGTTGCTATATTTTCCTAGGTAATTTAGGATTCTTATTTGTTTTCCTGTAATTAGTATTTTAATTCCTTTCTAGTTGGTTTAGATTTAGGTTTTGTTTTCTATTTAGCCTATAAATAGGAGCATTGTTGTCCTCTCAAATCAGTTTATGAATTAATGGATTACTAAGTGTGAGTTTTCGCTCTAATTAGGGTTTATCCCTTTTCTTTAAGTTTTGCGCTTGTAACCTCTTTAGCCTTTTGGGGTTTCAACTTCTGATGCTTGTTAATCCTCTGCATTTCTCGCTGCGTCATATACAGTTTAATGTGTGTTTCCCAACTTTCTAAATAGTTTTTTGGGTCGTTCAATGCAAAACTTTCTAAATAGTTTACACATCTTAAAATCAGAAGTGCTAGCTCCACATCAAGATCAATTGGTATACAACATATAAGATCCAAAGATGACCTATTGGTAATTGGTTTTAAGATGGAAGCTGATAACTCTCAAATTTGTGTTTTTCTCTCTTTTGTGTTTTATTCAGTTCTTTATATTCCTATCTCTTTTTTTATTCTTTTCATCAAATATTGTAACATTCCCTCATGAAAAAATAAGTAGTCACAAATCATTTGTGCGTTATGATCTAGTCAATTGCAAGCTGGGACTGCCAACGCTGGAATAAAAGGGTACAAAGTAAATCACGATAAGAGAAAAGGTAAACCCTTCTGTGAAGTCAACCTTTTAACGTCAGCAAAACCTGCTCAAAGGACAACTTTATTCTGATTTAGTTTTGAAGTTGTCAAAACTGCACAAGTTATATGAGCAACAATCATTTGACTCGTTTCTTACTTTTTGGTGACTATAAAATACGGGTTATTGTACTGAATTGTGGTCAATGAATCTAGAGAGAAACGGCATTTAATTTCAACTTTTGCATGTAGTCTTTCCTTTACACATGCACTTCCCTTTATACATTTAAGTCTTTCATTAGCTTGCTTTTATTTACCTTCCTCGTATTGTCATACTCTAGCATTCAATTTAAGAAAGTCGTTCTGCAGTTAATGCATAATTTCCTTCACAGTTTCGTGTTTTGCAAAAGATTTTCAGAGTGCCTTTTTTTTGGTTTTTACTATTTCAGTAATGGACTAAGTTTTCTCTGGATGTAAATGTAAACAAAGTTGGGAGACATCAGGTAACAGAGCCACATTGTTGCATTTATTGGATGTGTTCATTTATTGTTAAAAGATCCTAAGCATCACACAAGGTTGATCACTTGTGAAAATGTTAAAAATGAGTAAGAATTCAGTTATGGTTCTTACACTAAGCAACATCAAAATTGAATGATGCATAGCATTCTGGAGGATTTTCTGTTATTGTATGAGAATATGAATTCTTGCATAACTAAAGCAAACTAATATGGTGTGTCGTTAATAATATCATATGGGTGTGTTCACGATACTAATTGTTCTTAAGAACTTGAAGAATGGACACTTTTATCTGAAAAGTGGCCATTTATGTGATCACTCTCTCAACTGTTTGATCTTGGTGTAGTTTATGCTTGCACCCATTTTTTAAGAACTTCATATATGTCAGGCATGACCAAACCAACTCCAAAAAGACTTTCTTCTCTCCTGAAACTTGCAAAACTTTGTTCTCATTAATCTATGCTGTCGGTAATCATGTCCCTATGGATCCACTACCAGTTCCTTGCATTATATCGCTTGCTAAACGATAACTGATACAAGTGTATACTTACATTGGTCTTTGTCCAAACTTTATGCTAAAATATTTCATGGCCATGGTGGAAGAAGCTAGATGGACACACTCGCACCTTATCCGATTTTTGCTTAAGGCAAAGGATCATGTGAGAAGTTGAGATAACGTAAGAAGTGGATTTGAACCGTCGATCACTATTAATCTCAAGCCCACCCATGAATCGTGCTTGATATGAAGAATGATCCGCTGCATCCAGGTGCATCTTATCTCGTTGCAACTTGCATCTCATCCTAATGTGCATCCAATGGTTGATAACCACTTCTCACGTTTCTCGCATTAACTCAACTTCTCACCGGAACCCAACACTTTTGCCTAACGCCTCAACAGCTTAAAATTTATGGACTATGTGAGCATGTGTATGCCTCAACAGATGAGAAGTGAGGCAACATACGAGGGGTGTTAACAAAAAAGGTAGCTGAACACGGAGTAATCCTCAACTAATTCATGAACGATAAAGGTGATTCCTAAAGTGATGTTTAAAATTGAGAAATGCCATTTTGCTGGAAGGACTATGATGAAGAAATAAGATATAGAAATCAAACTGTATGGTACCATGAAGTTGAAGTTTATTAGATTTACCTCCTTTCAAGGTCTCCAATGTTGTCAACTTGGGTTTGATTGTACTGAACAAGCTCTGAGAATAAGTAAGCAAATGCACTCAAACCGACCTGCAAAATTAAACACAAAATCTCTTGAGCTTCACATAAATTCAAACAATCGTCTTTCTCTGAATATAAACCCTAAAAAGTAAAAACCTTTCGTCAAAAAAAATTCAATCTTATAGTTCATTTACAACTTACATAAACGTAACTAGGATCAACACTTTCAAGTATATATAATCAAGAACGAGGTAGTTGATCGATCTGAGATCTGAGAAGATGAATGAGAAAAGGGGAATTATCTTAAACAGAAAAGAAAGAATATTTATTATAAGCACCTCTTGTCTACCCTTGCTAAGGGGCTTATCGAGCACATTTGCGTACTGCTTCATCTTCCCAGCTCCGATCATCTTCCCGATTGCCACTCTACTTAGGGTTTAATTCCAACAACAACCAGTTCCGGCTGCGATTTTGTACAAAAGAAGTGACTAACCAACTCAAGAAGCATCTGTTTTTTTTATTGCAGTTTCAAATATGGTGGCACACAGCAACTTAATACGGTTGCACTTTCACGACCTTTACACTGCAACGGAGGAACGATACGGTGACACGTGCCACCGTCGGCACCTATACAGGTCGGTCCCTGTCTATTTGCTGATTTACCAATTTTATTCATATTTGCTTCAAAGTAATTGGATTTTTTTTGTTTATATCATAAACCATTTGACATGAAACAATTTTTTAAACTATATATCTATCTATGCTATGATACTAAAAGATTTAACTTTACAAGTTATCAATGCTTTTGATACAACTTTTTAAAACACCTATCTCTTCATCCATGTACTCGTATCCATTTCAAACAAATCCACGAAGAGGATCGGCTTTATCTATATCCGTTTATCCATCGATTTCAAGTTTCAACGCATCAACAAAATAGATTTAGATAACCTCCATCACATTCGAAGTGGAATGGGATGTATAAATAGCTAACCATGAGTCGTAATGAACTCATCTACCCTTAATTCTACTCTCAAGTTGTGCCTTCGTTACGGGCCCCACTAACCACAGCCACAACCACAGTCGTCAGCAACACCACAACCGCCTAGTAGGTACCGTACGCTATGATTTTTTTCATACATGAATTACTTAGAAGGTTCGCGATTTACCATTGAATCATTGATAACAACATCAGAATGAATTGTGGGGTATTTGAACATCAGAAGGTTGTTCATTCGTTGAATATTCCTTATTTGTTCATGTTGTTAATTGCTTAATGTGGTTCATCCTACTTAATTATTTAATGTGATTAAGAGATTAAAAAAATGGAGGATACTTTGGTGCATACGTTGTATGCAAGTTTAAAAGTAAAACAAGAAGTTGTTTCATTTTACGTAGTTGCTTTTTTGATTCATCCTACTTGATTGTTTCATGATTTATGCATAGGTTCGTTCCATCAAGAAAAATTATTTGCGTTATCGATTTAAGACATTGACATTTTCTATTTCGTTCAACTGTTTTTGTATTTTTCTTCAAGTTTGTTTCCTTCAAACATAGTCCAAGCTTCCAGGTTCGTTCCATCAAGATTTTTTGTTTTAGTTTTCGATTAATGTTATTTGCATTTATGTTTCGTCCAACTGTTTTTGTTTTCATTCTTCGATTTAACTTATTCACAGGTTCATTTCCTTCACTCATCGTTTTCGATTGTGTTAATGCATTGATTGTTTATAATATAATATAAATCTCATGTTTTTGGTTTTGGTTTAACTTATTTGCATTTTTTTTTATTTCTTTCAATTGTTCATGTTTCGTTCTTCGACTTAAGTTATTCATAGGTTTGTTTCCTTCACTCATCATTTTTGGATTGTGTTGATGTATGAATGGGGTGTAAACGAGCCGAGTCGAGCCGAGTATCAGGTAGTTCGAGTCGAGTCGTTAGTATATCGAGTCGAGTTTTATTCGAGTCGNACCGATTTCGAGTCGAGCCTATTCGAGTAGAGAGAAAGAGGATCGCCGGCATGGCGTCATCGACACTGAAGTTGTCGGCGGCAAAGAGAGGAAATATCAGATAGAGCTGTGTTGAGAATCTATGTTTGAAGAAAANAGAGATAGATTATAAATTAAGGTTTATGTCTTTCAAGTTAATAAAAAATAAAAATAATTAATTTTTTCTAAAATTTAAAAAGTCATCTTTTTTATTTTGACACGACACATATGAACTTACAAATTTTCATTTTAATTTCAAATAAAATTAAATTTTTTATAATTAATAATATNATCAATTCGAGTATCTCACGATCTTATCGAGTCGAGTATCAGGTAGTTCGAGTCGAGTTGTTAGCATCTCGAGTCGAGTTTTATTCAAGTCGAGTTTTGACCGAGTTTATTTGAGTCGAGTTTTGATCGAGTCGATCTCGAGTAGCTCGCGAGTTGTCTCGGCTCATTTACACCCCTATGTATGATTGTTTATAATATAGTATAAATTTCATGTTCTATTTCTCAATTGAAGTTCTAACCAATGCAATTGGCCTCACCTCATTTAGATTTTTCTATGAATTTTACAAGGTAGCAGCTACAAGCTGTCAAACTGGACAGACTTGTACATTATGCCTGTTTTAACCATTTTAACGTCGGAATGAGGTTAAGATGTCCAAATATGAAAGAAACTAGACATTCTTATCTTTCTAATGTCGTTGGAGTCACCCTTATATGATTTTTGTACAATTTTATATGAATTTTCTAAGACACTGTTGTCATAATAACTTTACTAACTTAATTCATCAATAATCTTGCTATACCATGATCAATTCCTTATAATTCAATATTAACTTTGTAAAACTTTCAGACATTTCGTGATTAACAAGCGACTTAACATATTTTTCCACCTTAATCACCATTAAGTTGATTTGTTCTATAGGCTCGTACCTCTGTATTCTTGATTCCTAACATATGTAATACAAGTTCCATCATGAATTCCATAGTTAATTCTTATAATCAATCCATGCTTTTTTAAGATAACAAGATATTTACCAACATATAACCTTAATCTTACAAAATTGTCCAGTAATTACAAACATGCAAACTCTAATCTCCTTAATTAACACCAATCACAAAGATTAAACTTAGTATGATAAGTATACATTCAATAATCTTCACATATACATCGAGAATTCATCAATTTGAGCTTTGATTCTTCAAGAATTGAATGTGATTGGTCTTAAGTGTACATAAATTGCACCTTGAGTGTGTGGAAGAGTTTTGGAACTGATTTGGGGAGAAATAAAAAAATCGTCATTTTATCCATTTAAACCCGATTTGGGTCGGGTTTGATGTAACATACACTCTAATAACCTTGCTCAATTACCATGCTTTGTGTGCTTATTGGCTTGAAAATAGGCATTATGAAATATTATGTGTTTAAAATAGGTTGTTTCAATGGAAAAAATTATAAGTGTTAAAAATGTCATTTTTCCGGTAAGGTTTTAAGCGTTGGGTTCTAACAAAAGATGTTTTATGGGATTTGAAGGTTTACAACTATGTTTAGAATCGTTTGGGAGGCACTAGAAGTGTTGGAGAAATTTTACGCGATTTCAATGAAGAAGTCAAATACTGGAAATAAGGAAAGTATAACGTCTAAGTTACGAATAAGTAAAACTGATTTTATTGGAATATCTTTTCTGAAGTATTTTTATTGGAAGTTGTAGATTATCTCGTAACGAACGCATAGGCGAAAACCTCATCGAAAATAAAGTTTCGAGCGAAAAGTTACGTCATTTTTAGTGTTTAGTGGTCAAATTGGATACCTTGCCGGGTCAAACTCGACCCAACTCGGGTTTTAGTCAATAAAACACGAATTTTGACCCATTTTCACCCCGTTTCAGCTACTACTGTCTTACGGGAGAAAGTTAAGTTGCGATTTTTATCAATGAGGATCAAATCTAAGTTCATACCGAGGAGATTAACATCAATTTTGAAGGATTAAACACAATTATTAGGTATATCTCATCCAAGTTGTATCAAAGTATGATGAAAGCACATCAATCATATTTTTTTCTTAATATAAACATAGGAACTCATAATTTCCCAACTTGTGGTACTAACAATAAGAAGAATTGGCAACTATATAAATATATATATTAAATATTACATCAAAACATCATATAAATGAAGTCCACTCATGAAAACACAACTAGATCCCTCCTCTTGGAAGTCCTATAAAAATCAACTGGCACAACATACTTATGGTGGCTGAAATCCACAGTAACCTTTTAACATAATCACCATGATTATATATATAAGCTTATTTTTTAATTGTGATGATGATGATGATATTGGGATCAGAAGTTTGGACCAGCAGCCAGGATTTCATCAGCAAGATTGTTATCTGATCCAATCTTGTAGTCCAAGAACACCTCAAAATTCTTCTTGAACAACCCTCCCAGCTTCGTTAGTGCCTGCAGGTGTGCCTTCTTGTCCGGCCACTAAAACAAAAGTATCCCAAAACACACATACATAAGTCTCCATCATACTTATGATTATATGATGATGACCTTGTGAAACAATATCTATATGATTATTGGTTCTCATGTTGTTTTATGACCCTTGTATAGATATCATGTATAATGGCTTACCGTGTTTGCTGGATCAAGAATCTCCGAAGGAACGCCTTCAATTGCAGTTGGGATTTCAAGCCCAAAAATCTCAGTCTTGGTGTACTCTGCTTCCAAGAGGCTCCCAGAATGAATTGCGTCAATGATTTTCCGAGTGTATGCCAACTTTATACGCTTGCCTGATCCATAACTGTATACATGGAAGCACATATGAATTCAGAAAATTTAGGGATGATCCCCGAGTGCACCATTGTTCCATTCCATATGGGCACGCTTGGTACGTGGACACAGGACTTGACGCAAGGTTTTGACTTTTGACATAGATGTTTAGTAATTAACCAATCTTGTCGGTTGTCTCATTTCTTTGATTTTTGTTCCACATATTTCGAAGGAATAGAACTAATGGTTTGGCAGTTGCTGAAAGGTTTGGTGCAAGAATATTAAGGTGTCGTTTGTTTTTCAAGAGGTATGAAGTTTGATTTCACATCTAAAAAGTAAGAGATGGATGATGCACCTCTTATCCAGAGGATGAGAAGAGGTTTTTAGACTTTTTTAAAAAATAAAACAAACATTCTTAAGTCTGCAAACCTCTCAATTATTAGACTTAAGAAGTTTTAAGAGGTAATTTTTAAAAAACAAACAGCCTAAGAGACTCTTGATATAGTACAAAATGAAATATGATTGTTTGGAATAAAATTAGGGCGTTGAATGATTAAGGGATGCCCAACATACAAAATCATTCATAGGGTTTTAGAATTATTAAGAGGCAATCTTTTTTTTGGCGAAACAAGATTCACCTCTTAACGATTCAGATGTTGCCTTTTAATGGAACTATTTAGGAGTACAAAATTTACCTTCCGCCTGACCAGCCAGTGTTAACAAGCCATCCGGTTGCACCATGTTTTTTCATCTTTTCGGCCAACATGGCTGCATACTTGGTTGGATGAAGCATTATAAATGCTGCACCAAAACAAGCTGAAAATGTTGCCTGTGGCTCCTTTATTCCGTCTTCTGTTCCAGCCACCTAAAAGTTGAGAAACCCATGAATTTTTTTGAAAAAAAGATATACTAACGATAACCAAATAGCAGATATGCAATAGAAAGCATACCAGGGCAGTGTAGCCACTGATGAAATGGTACATAGTTTGGGCCAAGTTTAGCTTGCTCACAGGCGGGAGCACGCCAAATGCGTCACAAGCTAACAGGATGACGTTCTTCGGATGCGGTCCAACACAGGGTATCTTAGCATTTGGTATGTATTCTATAGGATATGCCGCCCGCGTGTTCTCTACAAATTGACTTAAATAATCAGTATAAACTATTTTACTTCTCAAGAGTTTTGTTAATATGTGATGATGTAGAAAGGTCCAAGTTTAGTTGAAGTATAATTTTAACACACCCCTTCTAGCAGAGGCTAGACGGGCACAAATGTCCTAGAGTGTGGACACATTTACTCAATTACTCTGATACCATGTTAGATATGTGAAACCCCATCAGATTACTCTCTAAAAAAACCTTTTTAGAGAGAAGGGTGTTCCAGTGTGTCGAGTCCCAGGCACAAATATGGGCAAGGTAAATCTTGGCTCTAATACCATGTTAGTAGCATGTTTGATCTAATTTTGTTTTACCTGTTACAGATTTGTCTGAATAATCGACTTCTCGGGTATGCTCGTCGAACACCACATTTTCCATCACTGCCATAAACAACAACAACAACAACAAGTTATTGACTTGTATCCAATTTTGAGAAAGGGAGGG
>LUCG01215905.1:0-12620 GCA_001633085.1 Carthamus tinctorius | reverse complement strand
CGACAAATCGATCAAGCTCTGGAACACACTCGGAGAGTGCAAGTACACCATCCAGGACGGCGATGCGCACAACGATTGGGTGAGCTGTGTTCGGTTCAGCCCTAACACGTTGCAGCCGACGATCGTTTCGTCTTCTTGGGATAAGACGGTGAAGATCTGGAACCTGACGAATTGCAAGCTGAGGTCTACTTTGGCTGGACATGGCGGATATGTGAACACTGTTGCTGTATCTCCGGATGGTTCGCTGTGTGCTAGTGGTGGAAAGGATGGGATGATTTTGCTGTGGGATTTGGCTGAGGGTAAGAGGTTGTATTCTCTTGAATCGGCTTCCATCATTCATGCCCTTTGTTTCAGTCCGAATAGGTACTGGTTGTGTGCTGCTACTGAGACTAGTATTAAGATTTGGGATCTGGAGAGCAAGAGTATTGTCGTTGATCTTAAGGTTGATCTCAAACAAGAGTCTGAAATGGCAGCCGAAGGCACAGCTACTCAAACTAATGCTGGAAAAACTAAGGTCTCTTTCTTTCTTTTATCTGTTTATGCCAATGCATTCTAGCTTTAATTTTGCATATATCTTAGGATAAATAAACAAGATGAGATAGTTGCAAACCTATAAACCCTAATCATATAAGATGTTGATATAATAGAAACAAGATTCTATATGTTTATTTAATACCCTTTTATTAGAATTTGTAGCTTGAATGTAACAAGCATGTTAAAGTATATATAGGCATGATCTTAAGACTCTTGTATTTGTAAATAGAAGATTGGGTACAAATATGTTGGATGGTTCAAAGTAGTCTTCGTTATGAAAGTTAACTATTATTATGGCAAACAAGGATCTATCAAGTTTCATTTGATTTTCTTGAAAGTTCTATAGAATTTTAGCTTAGGATAACAATGGTTACATTCAGGCATTCGAATCTGATAGATAAGCATTTAAGCTTGATTGATGTCTCTCTTGTTACCTTGTGAGATTCTTGTATCATCCCCCGGTAAGGCAATTGAAAAGCAAATGAACATCAAAGTATTTAGTAAACGACCTCGGATCTAATTCAATATATATTTAATAGAACTGGGATTAGAGTTGGAAATAAAATGTTTGTAAAATCTACAATTGGGAAAAGAATGAAAGAAAAGTAAGGACTTATTATATCCCATGTTGTTGTTGTTGTTGTAATTGGGGTTATAATGCATGCAAATTGTGTTGTTATTGACAGGTTATCTACTGTACAAGCTTGAGTTGGAGTGCAGATGGAAGCACATTGTTCAGTGGGTACACTGATGGAGTTGTAAGAGTCTGGGGAATAGGCCGCTACTAGAGAATCAAAAACAAACAAGGTTAATTTTGGCAAATCAGGCTTTCTTTTAAGCTTTTTTTTTTCAGTTTGATTGAACATGGGATGTTATTTTTGACTTCATTTTGATTCAAAGTTTCAGTTTATCAGTTTGTTTGTTGGAGACCAACCCCTTCTACCCTTATTATTGCTCCACCCTCTCTCTTTTTTACACACATATGTGTGTGTGTGTTTGAATCTTGATTTACTCCATTTAGATGTTTGCTTACACATCCATCACCATGCCTTGAATGTGGATTTTAAATGTTCAAAATGTATGTTTTAAGGCTTGGAAGATACACCACAATCATAATCATGTATCACTATTGTTATGTTAGAGTTCAATGATCATCCTTTTCCAAAAAAGGGTTTGTTGAAATTATGAGTTATCACATAAAATGAATTTTTTGGTTGGTATGCACTAGTATCTTATATATAAGGAGTTCAAACGAAAATACTTTATTTTACGAAATCCTTTAATATAATCTCAATTATGTCTGATAGATATGTGATATTGAATATGAGATGTGGAATTGTGGATGATCTTTCCTTTCATTGGTTAGGTTGTGTGTATTAGAAGTCATTCATATTAGAAACAAAACAAAAACATCCAATTTTAATAGAGATCATATTCAAGTAACAAAATAATAACATACAATCTTAATAGAGATCATATTACAATTACAGCACAAGTAACAAAATAATATCTAGACAAACCTTTTGATGATTGTGAAGAATTTAGTTGCAAAAACTTCTCTATCAAAAACATTCCTCAAAGACATGCAAATGACAACTTTAAGACAAAGGGTCTTTACTAGATTACAAATTAGATCGACAGAAATCTAACACGTCACACATTGTTTGTGTAAATGAGTTGTGGATGGATAGAAATGCATTTGCTATTTTGTCTGAGTTTCTAAAAACTCGTGGTGGTCTGATAAGATGATGGTAGTGAAACAATTGAAATGTGAGTTGCTGTTAGGCAACTTGATAATATACTGAAACCAATTGCAATCGATCGTAAACTCTTATGTAAACAGAGATGAAAAACAAACGTTAAACGAGTTTTGAGGCTTGTGTGTTGCACAATTTCCTTAAAACAGTTTTGCCCCAAGGTGTGATTGTTTCCCAAGATTATTAGATCTTATCTAATAACAAATATGGATTAATCACTAGTTAAGTCTTTCTAGTAATTTCAAGTTAATTGAAACACTTTTAATTAATTACTTATTAACCCTCTAAAATTATTTCTCGTTTTTACATAACTGGACTTTGTGTGCGATCCAATAGGCTCATGCATCTTAGACTATTACTATTTTGTTGTGCTAATGGGCATACCTCTGACAAACTTCAACTTGTACATGTCACAACAACTGAATGGTAATACTGACAATGGTTAGTATCTTTACTTAAGAATATCAGACATTACCATCTTATAATTGCTCGTGAGATAATCCATGAAGCAATCTCTTAGTGCGGGTCATTCCAATACTTGATCTCTATTAAGTATTAAGTATATGTGAGTGTATAATTGCATCTTCTCTTATGGATAATCAACTAAGACTCCACATTAGTCTTAATTCATTACTCTTTTTCATTGGAGAACGATCGATTGTAATTTTTTTTGAACCAATGTACGCTGAATGATAGTAACTACTCTAAACATATATTAAGATCTCAATCATAATATTGATATATCATAAACTAAGTGTATAAGTTCCGAAATTTCAAATCAACTAAAACGAATCGAATCATGCCAAATTGCTAGCAAATGCAATGTCTATAGATCTAGTATGAGCATCATGCTTGGTCTGTGACAAGGACTTAGTGAATGGATCAACTAAGTTCCCATATGCGCCAACTTTACTAATGATAATGTCTCTATCCTCGATAACATTGCAATGTAGTGAAACTTCCTAAGGATATGTTGTGTGTGCTTATGTGACCTGGGTTCTTTAGGACCTCTATAGGATCTTGAATGCTAGGAACTACATCAAGATCCTCGATGAACTTCTTCGTCCACATGACTTCTTTTGCAGCCTTGTTGACTGCAATGTGCTTAACCTTAGTTGTGGAATCTACTACGGTGCTCTACTTTGAACTTCACCAAGAGACTGCTCCGTCGTTCAACAAGAACACGAATCCCGATTGCGAGCAAGAATTGTCTCTATTGGGTTAGATATTAGCATCAGTGTACCCCTTTACACCGAGTTCCTTTGCACCTTTATAAACCAAGAACATTTCTTTAGTTCATCTCAAATACCTAAGGATGTTCTGTTGATCCAGCTCTCCTAAGACCTGATGGAATAATGATGACCCTGACCTACTTAGTACAAATACTTTGCTTTAAACTCTAAGGGATTTTGATTGAGCATGTTTTGTGATAGTTCTTGTAATCTTAAGCTTCATTCTGTAATGTAAATGTCGAAGTCAGGGACGCTGAATCTGTTCAGCGACCCTGATAGAACACATCAAGAAGCCAAGTATCACTCCATAACAACAAAGAAGTCAAGCATACAGAACCATCAGCGATGTCGAAGAAGTAGCTGATGATAGAGACAACGCCGCTCGTGATCTGAAACCGGATTCGGTGATAGCTGCCTGGCAATCTAAATATAGCAAGCCTCAACGAGTGCCGATCCTCCTCCAAGCTTAGCGAACTCTATTCCGCTGATCATAGACTCGCATCAGAAGATTTCCTTATTTGTTGTAAATCTTTATGCACAAAAGGACAACCACAAAAAGAACGTTCTACAATATTTGTTAACCTTGAAGGTCACCCTCGGGACCAACAGGTGATATCAGAGCGGATTTAAGCTTTTCTCTCCTTATCAAAGAAACCTTTTTAGATCCTAAAAACCATTACTCTTCTAATGGCTCTTCAGGCTAACAAAGATAACTACTTTGACACTGGCTCTCTTGCCAAACCACCCAAATTTTATAAAAGATAACTTCTCTCTGGAAGACCAGAATGGAACTATTCCTAGCTGCTTCTGATCCCCAGCTTCCATAACTTTTGGAAACTGGACCTTTCGTCCCCCACCACTCTTGTTCCTGCTATAGCAGACACACTTGTCATCCCTAAACGAACAATAGTTAAACCTGTTCATAAATGGTCTGAAGAAAAGCGTATTGTCAATGTTGACACAAAGGCAAGATCTTACATCTCAATGTCTCTACCAGATGATGTCTTCCATTCTATATGTCATGAGGACTGCCAAAGATATTTGGAACATTCTCCATGTCCAATACGAAGGCATTGCGGTTCAGATGGAATCAAGAAAGATTCACCTTGTACGACAGTATGAGAAGTTCATTCACTCAAAGGGTGAAACTTGATCTCAAGTTCATTAGAGATTCAACTATCTCCTTATCGGCCTCAAAACTATCGATATTGTTTGAATCTTGATTTTTCAATCTAAGGGCGTACTATCCTCATAGATTGGTTTACAAACCTATTCATAACCAGGTTATCGAACCCTACTATCCAATCTCCTAAACTTAGGTAGATTGCCTGCCAAGTCACCAAAGGGAAAGGCAGAGGAGATTGATTAACTATGGAGAATCTATCTACCAATGGATACGATCAATCAATGACTTCAAGTAGCGAAATTTAAAATTATAAAAAGGAGTTTACATGACAAACATTCAAACATCATAAATCAATCATAGAATAAAAATTAAAACCATCATTCAAGTTCATCAAAACATAATGAGTACTTAAGAAAATTAGCTATTAAACATAACGAAAGACATGTTCATAGAATGACATAAACACATTAGTGCACCGTGCAGCTATTGAAGAGAATGGGCCGGTAATCCGACTTCGAGTTGCGACCGGTAAAGTTTCACTGCTTTTTATCACCTTCTTCAATTGTCGGTTCATGCAATCTTTGACCTTCTACGCATTCTCCCTCAAAAGTATCATTCTTCTGCCTTTTTTGATATTCGATACTCGATGCCTAACCGTAGGCTGGAAGTCAGTATTTAAAAGGCCTGTTTGAGTCACTTCGCGATCGCGACCATAGGCTTCGCGGCGCGAAGGTGTGATCTCTTCCAAAAATATAGGATTCCGTACTAATCTCTTCAATGTTGGAAGTCTTGTGCACCAAGTCATAATCCATGCAAGTTTCACGACGCCAAGCTTCCATTCGCGAAGTGAAATCCTAAAATCAGAGAAAGTCAAAACCAAGTGTTGGCACTCTCGGGTCGCGAGATAGCAATCTCCCAATCGCGAAAAAGCTTCTGTTTGGTGTTTTTCAACTTTTCTCGTTTTTTGGCCATTTTTCGTTTTTCGCAAGATAGCAATCTCCCACACTTGAGCTTTGATTGCACTTAATCAAGTATCCAGAAAAGAATTAGAAAGATAGAGACAAAATTATTTGCCATCTATGATTGTTCATGAAAGAATTAGGAGAGTAGCAAGAAATCAGACATCATTCAAACACACATCAAAGCTCTCCAAGTTATCAAAGTCATGCTATACCTTTTACCCCCACTTTATATATGTGTATAATCGCTCAAAGGGTAATGTTATATAGTGATCACTACGATACCCAACATCTCACTAAACGCATACGCTTGTCACCAAATCTCATCTCCACCACTGAAAAGTTTTCAATCGTTAAGAGGACCTAGGGGTTGTAATATTAAGCTTTGGGTAAAGGGCAGGAAAGAAGATTTATTTAAAGTGACTAAAATTTGTGGCAAAAACTCAAAACTCATCAGATTAGTTCACATGAAATCATATCTGACTTTTTTAATTCTTTTTAAACTAGGACTTGAGATTCTTTCTTTTTAGACCAATCATCTTTTCTAAACTTTCAGTTTTTTCAACACCAACTTTATATATACTTCTTCTTATATTGCCGGGTATATCTTGACTTTTTCCGATTTCTTTTGATTTTTTCTTTATTTTTCAGTCAGTACTTCTTTCTTTCTTTTCTCTTCTTTGATGGTTTCTTCCTTCTTTGTCCTCCTTTTCTTTTGCCAGACTCTTTGGATAGATGAGAGCTAAAAAGTCTGTGAATTTAAGCCACGACCAAAAGATAGATAAATAAAGGCTAAAGGATAATTGGTTTCTAGGTAAAGAAATGAAAATGCTTTAGGCTCAAAAGTGGTTTCAAGGGTCTAAGTGTTGAAGTTGAACACTTCTACATCAAAGGGTAGGCAAATTAGATAATCCTATGATGGAATTACCTAACGGAAACTAAAGTCTAAAAGCGGTTGAAACGACGGCCTCTTTCAGTGCAATGGTGATAAATATTCTTCTTGTGGTCTTGACAAGTATTCAAAGTGACAAGTTCTACTTGGGTCAAAGTCGACATCCTCACGAAAGAAATAAATATAGCTGATAAAGCTCAATCTCTCATATATGGGGTATGGATCACTCGGTAATCAACATTTAAATGACCTTTCAAACTCATAAAACTCTAATAGTGACCTCCTAGATGCTTGACTCTATTAACTCCCGAAAACTAACAAACAAACATCATTGATTTTGAAAAAAATTTGGCCTATAATTCAAATAATTTTCCACACAATCAATCAAGTTCAATAAAAAACAACAAGTTAAGTCCACACTTAAGATTTGCATTGCCCTTAATGCAATATTAAAAATCAAATAGAGAGGTAAAAAGGGAAACAGAAACTCCCTGGGTTACGAGACTTTGATCCGTACAAAAATTATGCCGAAAGACCAAATTGCCGGCGCTTTTCAACAAAAATTGCAACTCTTAACAAAAAAAAACATAAAAACACACTAATAAAGATAAAATAAACAAATCATTACTTAGAATCCTAAACAAACCAAAGCAAAAAAATAAAAACACAAACTAGACTGGAAACCTTTACCAAACCACAACTTCAAATCATCCCTGCAGTAATATCAAGTTGCAAACCACATAAAACCGAAACATACAGTCTAAAATCGTTACTACAACCAAATCAAAAGCATGTTTAAAAGAGATAATAGTTTAAAAAGAGAAATATAGTAAGATCATCAATGGTAGGTTCTCGAGAACCCATTCATCAAATGATGTATCACCTGATGGGGCATCTTCATTGTGAGACCAAATGGGGAGTGGGGTAAATGGTCGGCTAGTGGCGTGTCCAACTGTATCAAAATATTCTGCCATCGATCCCGAGATCCAAGATAATTCCGCTCGAACTACATGCAATTGATAAGTGAGGCGGTTGTACCTATCCTCACTATCAATCGTAAAACCATGAATGTGCTCAGATAAATCTTCTACAGCCGCACTCAAGCTGTGTATCCCCATCCTTCTTCTAGATTCGCTTGGTTGATCCGGGGGTGGTGTCATGAAACCTTCCTCATTTCTATCCATCTCACTTTGGCTCCACACATATTCCCCATTTCGTAGACCCAGTTCTATTAAACGCATGCCTTGGAATGCCGTTCTAATCATCCAACCCATCGATCCTACCTCGGTTAATCCCGCTTTTGCTTCCATGATTAACACATTCATCTTTTCGGCGATTCTCGTGATATATTGACCACCACATAATCATGTCTCGGCTTGATCCCTAACTTTTGTCGTCTCAACAAACATTTTTGGGATAACATAAGAAATGTTTGTAAATTCTTCTCGATCTACTAATTGTGACAACAACCACATGTCGCCTTCTGAGACCTTCTCCTTGATTGACTTCCGTAAGGTAAGCGTACTAGCCAACATCCGGTGTAACATACGATGTTCAGATTGTTTTATCGAGCTAGCTTTGGTGTTGGACATAACATAAGGGCCACGACCGATCTAAGACCATGCTTCGTTGAGATCAAATCCCTCTTCCGGCTCGAGGGCCCCTTTCATGAAATACTCCGCAAATCCCAAGGTGGTCGTTTGCGGCTTCGTATATAGCCCATCGTTACTCCAAACTCAACTAATGACATTGCCTTCCAAATTCCTCCCAAACGAAATAGAATACTAATCCCTCTCATGCGGTCACCATGCTTGATCAACCCTTCGTTTAGGACAAAAGTGGAGAGGAACTCGAGAACAAGTTCGTAATAGATCGGCTTGTAAATTTCTAATGCCATTGCCCATTCGTTGCCTCGGTGCTTAGGCACTCTGACATCAACTTTTGTCTCTCGGCAAAGCAATTCCGAAAGCCGTGCGCACATACTGATGTCTTGTATGAACATCAAATCCACGGTGGATCCTATCTCAATGTCTTTGAACTGAATGGCTCTCATCCTCTTGGCATAATGTTCTCGATCCTCAATCGAGAGAGCGTGATTCCTAGTGAATGAAAGAAAAACATGGGTCCCTTCTATTGATTGGATCGGAAGTGAAATATCCGGACGAGGTGTTTACGGTGACTTTGTGGATGCAAAAGATCTCTGAAACAAATAAAGCCCAAAGTCAACGAGTTTATCGTATAAGTATCAACACCCCTCCCTACACTTGTGTATTGACTATACCACTTTAGATGCAAACAAGTATGGATAGCCCTTTTAACAATACCATTCAATCAATAACCCAAGCATTCCAATCCTATGCATAAAGTATTGAAAAGTAGAGCATAATTTCATAGGTAAACCAAGTTAGCAAGTAAATTGATCACTTAAGTACCCTAATCATGCAATTCCACTATCACCAACTCATAGCATTCAGATTTTTCATTAGGAAAAACCTAGGTTAGGGTTCCTTCCAAGAACAAATGAAAAATCCCAAAATCTAGGTTAGCAATACTAAAAAGTAAAGGGATTGAATCACATACCTTTGGTGCCATGATTGAGATGAAATCTACAGTAAAATTTGATCAAGAATGGTGATTAGGGTTAGGGAGCAAGTTTTCGCATGGGAGAGAGTGAGAAAGCAAAAAGTGATTAGACTTGTGTTTTAAAAAGGGTCGTTGACAATTTTGCGTCATGAAGTACATGCTTCGCTTCGCAAAGGTGACGTGCTATGCAAAATACTGTTTCTCGATTTTTTCGCGCCGCGATACCTGAGTTTTGCGTTTGCGATATATCTCTTGTTTGCTTTTCACAAATTCTCAAGGATTCTCACGCGGCGAGATAACTTTCGCGCTGCGAGAGATCAACGGAACACAACTATTTTGTCATGACTCTCTCGCGTCGTGAGACCATAGGTTCGCGATCGCGAAATCCCACTAGACCTACCTTTCAACTTTTGATTTCTGCACTGGTTTCTCTTTTTAGTCACTGCAAAAATGATTGGTTAGTTTCCTAAAAAGCAAAAATAAGAAAAATACGGGTTGCCTCCCGAGAAGCGCTTCATCTTTTTGGTCGAGTCTAGAGCTTGACGCATACGAACGACTAAGGTATTTTCACGGGGTCTAAATGATAGACCTCGCCTTTTGATTCAGGATTTTTCTCATAGTAGATTTTTAATCTTTGGCCATTTACCCTGAATTGTCATTTCTCAGTTATAAGGTCCACATATTCGGAGGGATAAGCTTTCAGAACTACATAAGGGCCTGCCTATCTGGATTTCAACTTACCTGGGGAGAATTTGAATCTCGTTTGGTAGATGAGAACTTTCTCCCTCTTTAAAAACTTTGAATTTCTTCAAGCGCGTGTCATGCCAATGTTTATTGTGCTCCTTGTAGATCCTCGAGTTCTCATAGGCATGAAACCTAAGTTCATCGAGGTCTGCTAACTCGTTAGTGACCGACAGTCGAGGTCTGCTAACTCGTTATGGACGGGTATGGGTGCCGGTAACCTGTGAGGCAAGGCATACACTCTTGGATGAAGCGCATAAGTCTAAGTTCTCAATACATCCGGGTGCGACAAAGATGTATAGGGATCTGAGGACTGACTATTGGTGGCCAGACATGAAAAGGGATGTGGCACGTTATGTAGAAAAATGTCTGACCGGCCTTCGTGTGAAAGCCGAGCATCAGAGACCTCACGGGAAGCTGCAACCATTGGAGATACCTGGGTGGAAATGGGAGCATGTGACTATGGACCTTGTTATCGGACTACCACGGACGTCTAGGGGTCACGACGCCATATGGGTAATTATGTATCGGCTGAAGAAGAATGTCTACTTCATCGCGATTAGAGAGACTTCCTCTTCGGAGGTGTTAGCGGACGTCTATGTCCGAGAGATAATGGCTAGACACGGAGTGCCAGTTACGGTGATTTCGGATCGAGATGTTCGGTTCACGTCCCATTTCTGGGGAAGATTTCACGAGGATTTGGGCACCAAACTTCGGTTCAGCACGACATTTCATCCACAGACGGACGAACAGAGCGAGAGGACTATACAGACTCTCGAAGATATGCTATGGGCGTGCGTGCTAGACTTCGGGGGTAGTTGGGATTCCCATCTTTCGTTGGTTGAGTTCTCGTACAAAAACAGCTTTCATGCCAGCATAGGCATGCCCCCATATGAAATGTTGTATGGGAGAAGGTATAGGACTCCCGTTTGTTGGGGAGAGGTGGGACAGAAGGAGCTAGGCAGTACTGAGGTAGTGCAGAAAACAACAGAGAATATAGAGATGATCCGGGAGAGATTGAGGGCAGCTCAGAGTCGACATAAAAGTTACGCGGACAAACATCGTTCAAATCTGGAGTTTAGAGTGGGAGACAAGGTGCTCTTAAAGGTGTCACCTTGGAAAGGGGTGATACGCTTCCGGAAGAGGGGCAAGTTGGGCCCGAGGTTCATTGGACCCTTCAGGGTGATAGCTAAAGTGGGAAAGGTCGCGTATCGGCTAGAGTTACCCCCAGAACTCAGTCAAATACACGATACATTCCATGTTTTGCAGTTGAGAAAGTGCCTAGCGGACGAGTCGGCGCACGTCCCAATCGATGACATACAAGTGGACGAGCGACTCAATTACGCGGAGAGACCGATCACAGTTCTGGAGAGAAAGACTAAGACTCTAAGGAACAAGGAGATCGGAGTGGTCAAGGTGCAGTGGGAACATAGAAAGGGTTCGGAGTGGACATGGGAGCCGGAGGACGAGATGAAAAAGAACCATCCCGAGCTGTTCCAAGCCTACGTGATTTCGGGGACGAAATCCTGGTAAGTGGGGGATGAAAGGATTATGTGCAAGACAGTAACAGGGTTTACCGTGTCCAATGTTATAAGACACGAGTGGGTCACACTGCTACACATAGAGATAAATTGGATTTACCAGTTGTCTGGAAATAATTAATTAGTTCAATTAGTTATTAAAGAGAGAAATAAATAATAATAGTCNAATTAATTAAAGGGTTATTATTAAAAGGGTTGTTATTTAATTAATAGTTTATTAATTAAATAAAGGTTATCGGGCTTTCTTAAAACGGGCTTGGGTATTACCTTAATTAGTTTTATAAATAAGGTAAACCTAAATGAATTTTTTTTGGAACTGGCGGAGTCAAAGTTAGCTGTTAGCTTTGTACTCGGGAACGTTAGAGCGGGTCAGGTAACTCTGACAGCCCGCAATCGCCTCCCTTTCCAACACCATAATTCTCCTAAATTCACCTGAGGAAAAGTCCCTTGCAAGGCTTGAACTTGAGACCTACAAGGGCAAAACCCCCCAAAGTTTCCCTTGGTGGCCAACTGAGCTAGCCCAGTTGGTTGTAAACCTAAATGAATTAATCAATCAGTTGTCTTAACCAAAAAGAAACCCAGAGAAAAACCCTCTAACCCTTTCTCTCTCTCTCCTTAAATCGACACACACACATACATACAAATCAGTTTGATTTGTTTTATCGGGCAATCCTTAGGCGGGCTAGCAGCTGTTCTCGTGGTGGTGCAGTAGCGATGTACTCCCCGTTAGCATTCCAGATAACCCTCGCAAAGAAGCCTAAAGGTATATTTGATAAACCCCCTTTATTGTATCTGTATATTGGATGGATCTACGGATTGGGAATCTGTGTTTTTTGTTTCCGCCTGTGCATTATGTTTTTGTACCCAAAATTCCCAACAGTGGTATCAGAGCCACTTCCGTATTCATACAGATCTGTTTTTGTTCGTGGTTTTTGGTAAATAGGATTTCTTGGAAAACAAGTTTGTGATTTTATGTGGTTTTTTATCAGTTTGTATTAAAAATTGGATTTTTATCGTATACCCACATGATCGCGGCAATCAACGGTGGAACGGCGGCAGTTCGCCGACCGAACTACCAACCAATCACCAGGCGGGGCCTAGTCGCGCCGATCGCTAGCCACCGAGTCATGGTAGCTAGGCGACGGCGTTGGCCGAACCACCTAGCCCAGTGACGGCAGTGGTGGTGGCTTTATAATCGCCGGTCGGGGTGATGGCGGTGGCGTTCGCTGCTGTCGTCGCAGGCCCACCGGTGGCA